>JAPDOI010000213.1:600000-797500 GCA_029168955.1 Aplectana chamaeleonis
GGCAGTGTTCACGATGAAAATTGTTTTTCTGTTTTCCCGCCTATCTGGAAAACGGCCCCACGCTGATTCCAATGATGTCTCTGAAATCGTACAAGACCTTCTGGGAATGAAGTTATGGCCCCTCGAAAATTGAGCTAGGGAAAATGGTGGACGAGATGTCCGAAGCTTGTAACTTGCGTCTTTTGCAGCCGATCTATGCGAGCTGACCTGAGTAAAGAGAGAAGTTGAGAATGAAGGGAAGAACGGGGCTATTGATAGGAAACCATCGCTCATCTCACGATCTCGAGTTTTCATCTGTTCACACCGGAGGGCGGGCGTTGCACTTTTGGGGTTTGCATTGCGCTCAAAGTGGCAACTTCAGGCTCTTTTGGAGCTTTTCCTGGCTCGTTTTCATGCGTTCTTTCGACGTCAACGTTACATTGTGCCCCTCCACTACCCATTCCTAGTGGAAACTGAAACACATTTTTTATCGTGAACACTGCCTTTAACGTTCTAGACACTTCGCTGGTAAAAACGTCAACGTCGACAATTCGCGCCTCGAAAAAGCATCATTAGAACACTGTTAGATATTTGAACACCAAAAACGAGCATTTAATCACTATTCAGATTCAATCCCCATGGATAGACCACGGGGGGGGGAAGGGGGAAGGGGAAGAGGGAGGGAGGGGGGAAAGGGAAGAACCAAATCTTGGAAAGGCCCAAACGTGCGTCAAAAGAGGTGTTGTTCGTGTTAAAATTAAGACAGTCATTTTCAGTACCAGGTTTGTGGACCACTTTCTGCTTTAAAACCTCAGAAGAAAACTTCGTCTAGCTTTTCCGTGCTATTCCAGTGTTCCTCAACTAAATCAATGGATTCGAAGGAATAGAAGTGATGAGGGAAAAAAGACCTAGTAGCTGCAGGCGTAGACGAATGCTTAACCAGATCGGATAAACTAAAGAAGTTCCTACAGCAAAAAAGAAGCTGCGAAGTACGCCATAGTACGTATGTTGTTACGCACAATTTGGTTTCTGGACCAGTGCAGTCGTCATGTAACCTGACCAATTCCACGTCATTACTTCGCGACTGGTTCTATCCCGAAAAGTCGTTTCGGCAGAACAATTTCGTTATTCCTCTCTCTTACTGCTCCAATGAAGGACAATGCACATGCACAAGGATCCCCATTAATGGGCGTTAATTTAATGGAAATCGATCGGCGTTTGTCGGTGACTCATTTCGGCTACGTATCCGCTTCTAATTGAATTTCACTAATGTTTCCTTTGGCAGCAGCGAATTCTAACAAATCCCATCAGCGGGCCAAACGCAAAAGCGCAATATGGCTTTGGCTCGCGCATTCCTTCCTCTATCTGACATGCGGTTATCGTGGCTGAGAAGAAAAGCCCAATCTCCTTGGAAACCCACAAAGAAATTCAATGACTGGGCTCAGTACTCGAAAATTTCACATTTTTTTGTTGCTCTTTCACAAACGCACCTAAGCAGACATAATTTGCAGAGCATTTGAATTCTCCGAAGGCTAAAGGAAAGCACATAAACCTCTGAGAGAAAATCTTCAATAGAACAATCTTTGCACTTTTACAAAGTTTTTAAAAATTTGCAATGTCTTCGGGTTTTTGTAGGTGTGTAGCAAATATAGCCCACCAAACTTCTCAAATGGTTGTTATAATTACTTACCCACTCAAATACAGTTGTTTTTCCAATTGTCTAAGAACCTTTTTTTGTAAAAGCGATTTTTGGCATTTTTCAAATTTTTGAAAAATTACCAGTAATTGGGAAATAAATATATGGGGTCGCTTACGCAAATCCGTATTGAAATTGGGTATAAAACTAGTTGCTTTGATGTCATTACATGAAAATACACACGAGAGGTGTTGAAATTCCCGGAAACTACCGGCCCCTCCTGAAAATTCCCGCGCATTTGCTCCAGTGCAGCCACTTCGTCATAAAAGGTTCAAATGTTCCGTCATCTGGAACTGGAAAAGCTAAGAGGGTTCCGATTCCAAGAAAAACTTTGAAAATAGGATCAGCAACTGAAGTATTGAAAATCGGAACGAGATTCAAAATTCCCGAAATAGGAACAGGATTCAAAACACCGCAAAGCGGCAGACGGAAGTTGGAACATTATTCCGAAATTCGGGAATCGAAGCAAGATTCGAAATATTCACTCTCACAAATCTATCTCTTTCTAGTCCGCCACGTTACCGACTGAGCCATCTCCGGATCTGCACGCTCATTTTAACGATGGCTATTCTATCGCGGTATTTTCGAGGTAAACTTTCGGTATTTTCGCGGTAGGCTGGCGGTATCTTTGCGGTGAATTCGCGGCTGGTACTTCTCGGTAAAATAGCGGCGTTTTCGCGGCATTTGAACAACTCGCTGTATTTTCGCGTGAAATTCTCGGTAAATCCAGAGTAAGGGCCTGATCAAAGTCGATTTCTAGTGTGAGCATTCAAAGATTCAACCAGTTGATTCGGACAAGGTATGCTCTATGCCTCCATCTAGCAAACCGGTCCAACCCTCGAACTACCTTGAGTTCGCCCAAGTAAGAGTACCCACCCATGCAGTCGGCGTGCGCGTCGGGCGGCCTTTGCAAAAATATTTCCCGGACGAGCCTGTTTGCGGCGACAAAAATTTGACCGAGATGTTGTTCAATCTTCGTCTTACATTCCTGCTAATCGATATACAGGTTTGAAAATGCCTTCGTGACAGCCGCTCGACAGGTACGCCGACCGCGTGGGCGGGCATTCTGATTCGGATAGACTTTATTTATCGCTAGTGAATCGGACTCCTGTAATTGGGACTTTCTAGTTCGCAGTTTGTATGTAATACCCCATTCCAATCGGTTTTTCGTAAGAAGAGTACTGAAAACCCTGTTGTCAATAGTCCATCGAAAAAATTCCAATGCTCTGTTTGGATGCCCTCAAATTTGTTTGTATGCCTAGAAGTACTGTAGGCAAACAGAGTCAATTTGCGGCGAACGCTGGCATGCCGTAGATGCGGAAAAACGCTAATTATCCTTGTCGGACCCATTTCACAACTAGTCTAATGCGAATGGGCCAAGCACCACCAATCGCCAATAGCGCGTCGCACGGCGAAGTCATATTGAATCAGAAAAACAGCCACCTCACTGATACTCGGTCACAGAGCCACTGACCTGATTACTGCCTGCATACTGTTTGATATACGTAATATGCATATGCACTACATATTCACGGCGTTTGTAGGGAAAAACAATTTGGATAGGTGGAGTCGTGAAAGCACCAAATGCAGTTTAAGAACTGAAAGGCAGTGTTAATGGCAAAACCGTATTCTAGTTTTCGATGTTATTGAGTAAGTAAGTAGACTACGTAGACGTTAATAGTAGGAAGTTCCCACACTCAGAAAAATGAAAACAAGTCACTTGTGGCACAAAAGGCCGAAAGCAAGTTACTTGTAACATATTTAAGCCGATGTATGTAACTTGCGACGTACCTCTGGTCATTTAAGTTACATGCAACGTATCGACGGAACATCTCAGAAAAACGAAAACAAGTTACATGTATCATAAAGGGCCGAAAACAAGTCACTTGTCTACTCCGATGTAAGTTACTTGCGACTTATCCCGGGCCATTTAAGTTACATGCAACAAATTGACGGGATACCGCGTACAGTGCGCCTCCGATGCGTTACATGTAACTTGAACGGTACAGGATAAGTCACAAGTAATTAAAATAAGCCAAGAAGGCATCTTCGAGGGGAGTCTACGACGAATACTTTGGGTCAGACTTATGACACGCGTTAATGTTTGCTGTCGGTTCAATTTCCCAAACTTGAGGTTCTTGACCTCACACTGATAGGGGAAGCCCCACACAGCGTTACCCGCTTAGCGTGGGGTCCGCAGAAAAATAAAAACAAGCTGGTTGTAACATTAAAGGCCGAAAACAAGTTACTTGTAACATATACAGAGCGTAGAGCGCCTCCGATATCTTGCATGTAACTTACCTGGCCAACATAATTCGCTAGCGACTCAAATCGGACAAGAAGGCATTTCCCATGGGAGAATAAGATGCACTTGTGAGGTCAAACTCAGAACGGGGGTTTCTGTCGGTTCAATAACCCAAGTTTAAGGTACTGAACCCCGCACTGCGTTTTCCGCTTTGCATGGCCGCGTGCGGACGCGTTGTCTGCGTCGCGTGTCGTATGCGTGGCGAAATGGCCACCCACGGTGAATATATAAGTGCAAATTACATGTAACGTAAATGTAACAAATATAATTTTAAGTTACATGTAATATGAATGTTAGTTACTCGAGACATTCAAATAACATACATCTATATTACGAGTGACTTGTTTTCATTTTTGTAAGCAGAACTCTCAAATACTTAAGAAAAACTGTTTAGAGAAACCTCTGAAATATTTGAATACGCTTGTCTGGTGTGTTTCGGTGGTTTGCAGACAAAACGCGAAACCTAACGTCGGAGATGGTTTTGCTTTTCAAAATTCTTAGGTGAGTGAATTTGCTTTCTGTTTCTTGTATCAAGAATTATTCAAAAATAAGGTGGACCGATTCATATGCTTGGATGTTAGAATTTTACGACAAAGAATATTCAACAAATTCGGCAACAGTTCCTCGGGTGAAACGAACGCAGGACAACCGTTATAAAACGTGGGCGGTGCGAACCAATCTGCTGGCTAGTACACAACGATTCTCACCCACTTCCTGGCCGTTTTTCTTCATTTTTCCGTTCTTACTGTTCTTAGAGGGACTCAAAGCTTACGTTTTTGACGAAAAAAAAGCGGGCAACTTTCCAGCGAGAAAACTGCCCCTAATGGCAATGTTGACAGTAGAATCTGTATCTCATTTTCATTGTTTTTGCGCAGGTATACTCACGAAGTGGAAGATAAAAACGAAAAGAAAACGTTCCACAGAACGCTCAGATTTTGTTGAGAAAACTCTATTGAAAAACATGCTCATGCCATCAATTACCGCTCCTTGCGCCTATTCTGTGTGCTAGGTGCGGCAGAATTTGCAACGATCTGGCCCGAGCACTTTTTTCTACAACCAGCCAAGCATTTTTTGCCAAAATTACACCGATAAATTAGTAAAGAAAAGGAAACACATTTTTCAAACAACAAAGAATGCTCATTTGATCAAACTAAAAGCTTTTGTGGTTTTCTTACTAATAAAAATTCGATTCATATACAAATACACGAGAACTCCGGACTAAAAGTTGAAGAAAAAGGATTTGGCTCCTTATTAAATGTAGAAAAAAACCGTATTCGGTTTTTGATGTTTCTGAATAGGTAAGTCCTCGAAATAGACGATAATAGGGAAAGTTCCCGCGAAACTATCAAACGTCCGAGAAAAACGGTGAGAAGAAACCTCTTACATATTTGATTACGCCTGTTTGGTGTGTTTGGCGCACTGCAGACTTACGTCAATACAAACGTTAGAAGTGGTTTTGCGCTTCAAAACTTTTAGGTAAGTGGTTTTGTTTTCTATTTATTGTACCCAAAACTCTTTACAAAAAAGATAGATCATGCTTGGATTTTAGAATCTTCAGGGATAAAGAGTATTCTAAATTTGGCGACTGCTCCTATGGTGAAACTAATGGTGGACAACTGTTATATGACTTGGGCGGAGTCATCCAATGGGTAGGCTGGTCCATGAGATTTTCACCCCGTTCCTAACAGTTTTTCGTCCAACTTCCGTCCTGCTCGCCTTTCTGCAAGAAAACGGGCAACTTTTTTATCGTGAACACTGGCTTTGAACCGCTCAATAACTTTCACAAAACTTTGGCAATTTTTGTGTACTATTCTAGAAGCAATTGACTGCTCTACAAAATAAGATGACTGTAATTTTTGATAGAATTTATTTTAATCATTTTTTTTGGACAATATGATGTAGCCACCTTTTTTACTCTCCACTTTATCGATCCGAAAATCAAAAAAAAATTATTTCGAAAAAAAAACCAACAGCGTCTTATTGTGAAACTAAATGTTTCCTTTCAAAGGTGCAACAATATACTTGGGCAAAACTGTGAAAAATTCCAAATATATTCGAATGTAATTTTTTTTGAATTTCAAACTTTCGAATATATTCGAAAATCAAATTTTTCAAACTTAAAATTTTCGAATAATATTCGAAAACCAAAATTTTCGAATTCAGCATTATTCGAAATTCGAAAAATCATTCGAATAAATTTCGAATAATACAATTCGGTCCGAAGTATGTCGCAATTTTTTTCGCAAAAATCGATGCGTGATTTCCAGTTCAAAAAAGTGTAAGGGCTTGCTCCACAACCTAGTATTTATGCAGTTGAATTCTTGCAGGCAAACTCCACGTTTGCTGCATGCCCTGGTTGCCACTGGTGCAATCCGTGCTTTATGCTGCTTTTGCCCTCCACCAAGACTTCCGGTTGACCAGTTGGAAAAAGAGCAGGAAAAAAGATTTTCACTCAGATTCCACTAAGCGGCCTATGCTGTCGCACTCGAACTAAAGTCTGTCATCATGATTGCGGACACTTTTTGATGAAATCGTCTACCAAATGCCAGCCTAACAGGAGGATACGGCACATTTAAAGTTTTTCAAACTCGGGGGATTCACTCTGACCTTATTTATGTATGTTTACAAATAAAATTCAATGTTTTGTGTATGTATTTTTTCATATTTAGAGGGTTCCAAAAATATATACTGAAATGTCTAAACAACACCGGCTGAAAATAAAAACCCACAAAAGTCCTTATATCACGACTAATGAAAGGGATTGGATTTCATTTCTTCATTATTTGACCAGAGAAAGACTAGAAACTAATTTTGTGATGATTCTCCAATTTGGCCATTCTCGAGCGGCCGATCAAAAGGTCGCTCACCACGATGCCATTGCTAATCTGCCCGATTAATTGGCGCCAACCTTTCAGACGCAGAAAACGAAGCAATACCCGGTAATAAAATCATCTACTCAGCAATATATGTTTCGTTTTTTGAACACAATACATTCCATTGGGAATATGCGATTGATTTTTTTTTTGGCGAAAAGAAAACTCTGTTCCTAAAAAAGATAAGTTCTTGGATATAATAGGTTGTCGTAGAAGTTTCCAGTCACTCTTCAGGCTCATTCATGACAGGACGCTTCGACTAGTCGCGGCACTGCCAACAGTTACAAAACCCATCGCGCCAACAGATCTTCTAATGAGTCGCGACGGATTGGAACAGTTTGCAGTTTCAGTCGCGATCGCCGGGCGACTGGTGTATTTTATAGCTGGTCGAAGCGACCTGCTTGATTTTGTTAGGCCTATTTCACACTTCTATCGCTGGTCGCAGCGATGTCATGTTTTGAATACATATCGACTTGCGACGCGATCCTTGCGTATGTGGCGCGAAATTGCAGACGTCACAATTTACTCACACAAAATACGGCATGTGAAAGGGAAAAACGAGTATTTGTCATACATTAACGATGAGAGAGAGATGAGAAAATGTAATGAGACTACCAAAAATCACATTTCATACCGACTTCGTGCAACTAGTAACATTAGCTTTATATTGCTGTTCTTGATTTTTTTTTAATTTTAGGTATTATTATTTTTTAAATTTTCAACTAACTGTTAGTATCACTTTTTTATAATATTTTTATTTCAGAATTATTGTCATTTTTTATTTATTTTTACTCTAATAATTTTATAAAACAACAAACTATTCAAATCGTCAGGAACATTGTCGAAAGTTTTTGAAATTCATTTCGTCCCTGCCTTTAAACGAATAGTATCGAACTGTTTCCCCTGGTGTCTTCAAGCCTCAAAATTATGTCAATGAAGTGAACCTTTTGGATGCGTTTTTCTCCGTTCCTTCGTGATTTTAGTAGCACATGGTGGTCAACTCACTGCTCCTGTCGTTCTCTGTGCCGAATTTCGGTCCGCATTTGCAGACTACGGCTATTGCATTATGCGACACGTGTTAATCGTGGTGGGACCACTTGGTCCCGGCACGATTCACTCCTCTCCCATCACGATTATTACGTGGCGCATGATGCAACTGCCGTAGTCCGCAATAGCGGACCGGAATTCGGTCCAGAGACCGCCAGTATATGTGGAAAATTGAAGAACGAAAATCCTCGTGAACACTTCCTGTGATACAAAGCGCAATTGACGGGTTGTAGGCGCAGTGCTCATCGAAGGAGGAGTTGTTTCGCTTTTTTCACTTCGAATTTCACACAAGACCATTTCGTTTGATTGAAATAGCGTGTTGTTTTGAACTTAACGGACTGCGCCTACAGACCCTTTGAAGAGTTCGTGATATTTTTTTAGAACTAATCAGTGGCTGTAATAATGCTCTTGCACTGCGGTCCGGCCCAGTCCCCTAAAAGGCAGTGTTTTTGATAAACTCCTTTTTAAATTTTCAGTGTTAAACACCACACTGGCAGATTTCGGAGGGGGTAGGGTCGAAGAAAGCAGCGAACGGGGCAGGAATTGATAAAAACGGCCGCAAAGTGAAGATTTTGTTAGTCCAGCACGCCTGCTCTTAGCCCGCCCCGCTCTGAAGGGCTTGTGGTTCCGCGGACGGTTTCTATAGTTGTCTGCAGAGTTCAAGTCGAGGCGTTGCTCGCAGCGACGAACAATGCTGGGTAGAGGGGTCTGCAGAGTTGCACCCGCCAGAGACTTGTCGCCTAGCGTCAGCCTTGACGCGGCGAAATGTTTCCGAACATTATCGTCGCCGCATCGGTTGCCCCTCGCTGGCAGTGACACAGGGTGGTCGCAGGGTCAAAACATTCTGTGATGCACCATCGTCGCCCTTCACGCCGCGTCGGTCGCCCTCCTCGCCGAATGTGATCGATATTGCATACCGAGCGCTGTTCGTCGCTGCGAGCAACGCCGCGACTTCAACTCTGCAGATCCCGTAATGCAACATAGATTACATTCGGCGACAGGGGCGACCGACGTGGCGTAAAGGGCGAGAGGGGGCACCACAGAGTGCTTCGACGTCGCGACTGCTCTGCGTCACTACCAGCGAGCGGCAACCGACGCGGCGTCGATAATGGTCGAAAACATTTTTGTCGCGCAACAAGACTGACGCTCGGCGAACACTCGCTGATCGTTGAAACTCTGCAGACCCCTTATGACGAATTGCCTAGCATCTCCGCCAGGTCTAGCCTGATCGATTCGCGCACGTCTCGTCATTAGCGCGCGCTTGCGGGAACTAGCAGGTCGCGTAAGCTCGTCCTCGCCCTGAACCTGTACGTGCGTTAGAAACCGCTATTTTTGCTTTTTCTGAGTGCTTTTCTTCGCTGTTTTTTCACTATTCGATAGCTTACGACCAAACAACCCCATTTTTGAGTTGAGCTCAAATATGATATTTATCTTGAACGCTGCCTTCAAAGGCAGAGTTCGCGATAAAAATTGGTTGATGTGCTATCCTCATGAAAATGTCAAACTGTCCATCACAAATGCGAAAATAAGTGAAAGGGGGACAGAAAAAACACTCTGAAACGAGTTATTGCTGGGTGTCCGCCCGCCTCCAATTATAGAGGTTTCTATAAATGCCTGTCGTCACAACTTTTGCTTTGCTTCTAAAATGATTTCTGAGTATTTGTGGAGACTACTGACTATTTCAACCGCAAAATAAAATTTGGATTCACAAGCCCTAATGAATAATTAAGGGGCCGGCAATTAGCCGGTATTCCTTGTTTTCGAGCGTTTTCCCAATAAATTTTCGGGTTATTTCACCTATTTCCTTTTGTGATGACCAAATCTACATTCTCTTGAAGGGAGCTCGAAAATAGTTTTTATCGCGCACCAGTGGAAAAAACGCAAACTGGAGTTGCGGCGAATGCTGCTCACGGTAGATTTTTTTCGAAATCCGCAGAAATTTTCGGTGACATTCCCTTGTATGGAGTAGTTCCGCTGTCCTTATCGAAACCAAATGAGGATCCGCAGTTGCGGACAATGGCTGCTGCAGCACTCGACACGAAGATATTTGTGTCTGTCGGGATCTTGTGGTATCAGCGCGGTAATCCGTCGCTCTAGCATGATTATCTTTGAGGTGCGTACTGCAACAGCGGTTGTCTGCAACTGCGGACCGGGAATTCGTTCCTATAAGGACAGTACATACAAGGGTAGGTGTCCCTCCCCATCAAAAACATTGAAAGGGTAGTCAATCATACAAATAGAAAAATGCAATGCCCGGTCCGAGAATTCAAGAAAAATGATGTTGTGACCCCCCAATACGCGTACAGGACAGCCCTGACAGTGTGCAGAAGTCTGTTGCCGGTGCGCAGGACATATTGAAAGGAGTGCAGGTTGTAGTTCAAGTTTTCTGTTTCTTTTCGTCTGCACACTCCCTACTGTAACCCTGCACACTGTCTATAACGTGCTACGGACGCCCACTCAAAGGCGCAGTTCAACATCAGAATCGTCTTCCAGTTTCTTTGCTCTTCTTAGAGAGACTCTCGGGCTGATCACAATAGTGTCCCTAGAATCATTCAGAAACAACTACGAAAGGAGTTATGGCCTCTTAAAGAGTGTAGAATCGGAAGGTGAGAAATTCGTCGACGAGTTGTCTCGGGCCTGTTTTCCCTCGTCATCGCACCAGAGCAGACCACGCGATAAAGCTAGGCCAAGAACAAATATAAGAACGTAGATTCTGATCTAAATGTATTAGTCCCTGTTGATACTGAAACCCCTCAAGCCCAGGAGGGAATGGGTGCTCGATTTTTCTCCCTTATTCTCAACAGCTGAGATTCCTAGTTCGGCAGGGTTGCTACACACAGCGGCCAGACCATAATATACAATTTTACGCGCGAGCTTGAACTGTGCATTCAGGCCCTGCACACTGTTTATGATGGCCTGGGGGTGTTTATGATGCCATAGTTCTCAACGCCAACGCGTCATGCGCATCACGGGCTTGCGGAGACTGTGAATTTCCCCATTATGGTAGCAGAGGACAACATGGAATCAATTAGTGTGAGACGGAATGAGGTTGATGATGTATTATTAAAGGCAGTGTCCACGATAAAAACCATGTCTGATTTTTTGGTGGAGATCGGCAGCTGTGCGGCCTAGCGCAACCCTAACGTTGAAGAAACTAAGAAAATAGAGCTTGGAACGGTCCCCTACGGCCCCAAAGTTGGACACCCATCAGCTCGACACACCCAGATGCACTTTCCACGCCCACCGACGTGAACCAATGAATGCTCGAGATTGTGAGATGAGCAATGGTTTCCGATTAATAGCCCCGTTCTTCCCATCATTCTCAACTTCTCTCTTTACTCAGGTCAGCTCGCATATATCGGCTGCAAAAGACGGAATTTACAAGCCTCGGACAACTCGTCCACCATGTTTCCTTAGCTCAATTTTAAGGGACCATAACTCCGTTCCCAGAAGGTCTTGTACAATTCCAAAAACATCATTGGAATCAGCATGGGACCGTCTTCAAGATAGGCTAAAAAGCAGAAAAACTATCCTTATCGTGAACACCGCCTTTAACGAAAACGATGCAGAAGTGGTTGCGGCTGTTGCCGCCATGATCGAGCGGGCGTCATGCGCGCGCCACGCGGGCGTGACGTCAGGCCATTCATACTCCAACGCCACGCGCCAGCGCGTCACGCATGTCACGCGCTGGCCTTGAGAAGTATGAGAGACGAATGTACACTCCCTGGAACGTCCTCCACACTTCTGCAACACTATCCTCTCTTTAAGGTGTCCAGGAATCTGCTTTTGGGGCCGTATGCATGAGCGTCTTACCCGCGAGGTAAGGGTAAATGTTACTCGGAATCTCTGAATTTCCTGTGCTCTATGCGTCTGTCTCGCTTTTCCGCGGAGAAGGGGACAGGGGCTCTCTACACACCGAGGAGGAGTTGTCTAGCCTTCTGCAGGTCTACTTCCACTCGGGACCCTTTTTCTTGAATTGACTAGCGTGGCGTGTCGAACTACAAAAACAGGGCAACTCCTCCCTCAGTGTGTAGAGAGCCCCTATCCCGCGGAGAAGCGAGGCAGACGCATAGAGCAAAGGAAATGCAGAGATTCTGAGTAACATTTACCCTTACCTCGCGGGTAAGTCGTTCATGCATACGGCCCCTGAAGTCCTGCCGCATACCCTTTCCAAACAGATAAAGGCGCATTTACTGAGTGCAGACCTCTCCCAGAGAGTGAATGAACTCCATCTTCTTCAACGATAGAGTGATCCACCTGCGTTTCCACCCGTGATTTCACTCAGTCTTCACACGATTAGCCTGAGGAAAAGGAGAACCGTGACTTCAGCGGCGTCCGCCGCAGTTTCCAAGAGACTTTTGCATAATGAAGTATGTAGTTAGTATCCCTTTTGTTTTTTATATTTATTCTCAATCAGTCACTACTACAACATTAGAGTGGTACAATTTTAGCTCGCAGAGGTTGCCAATACTCTCATCAGGAGCCAGGTGATGGATTGAGGACGAGAAAGAGTGACTTCCGGTGCCAGCGACGATGTTAACTACGACACTCTACCTGAGCCTGAGAACTCTGAGCAAAACTTTTGATACAATAGTGGACGAAAATCTATCGTGATTGCCTTTTAGCGAACGCAGTTTTCATATAGTTAGGTCCGTGGCTTGTTTCCTAAAGAAGAGACATTTAAATTCATACCGCGGCTGGGGCGGCGGTTTGAATCTCACCAGCGGCTGGCTGGTAATTATAAGCCAGCCGCTGGTGAGATTTAAACCGCCGCCCCAACCGCTGCTTGAATTTTAATGTTTTTCTTGAGGAAACAAGCCACGGTCCTAACCATACATATGTACATATGACGAAACTGGGCTTGACGAAACTTGGTGAAACTTCAGTACATTATGGGGAATCGCAAACCTTATTTCACACATATAGCTTAGGTTGCTAGGCTGAGTCCGAGCGGAGTAAGCAGCGGAGCGCTCGGTCGGTGATGGCAAAATATAACAGTGATAAGGAGATTTTGACATGATAAGCCCGATAAGTCTTGCTTTGACCGGCTCAAAATGGGCGGCCTAGACTATACACAAGCCTAAAAGTTTATAGAGCAGCTAATATAGAATTTATTAATCATTTCGTGGTGATATTTCAAATGAGGACTATTCCACCAAAACATGGCAATAAATATCCATAACCCGTTTAGGAATTTTAATAGTCATGTTTTTCTGCGAAATTTGTGTACCAGTTGTAGTTTTTCAGAGTCTATAGAGTACATATATGCATTGGAATCAGGGATGAGCGGAAATTTTTGTTGAACGTAGGAAATCGGAAATCGGAAGGACCTTCTCAATTTCGGAAATCGGAATTCGGAACGCCAAAAACCATCGGAAATCGGAATACGGAAATCGGAAATCGAAAATACATTCAGTGAAATTCTTAACCCTCCCCTGGTGACTGTGTGTACCAAAAAACTTGGACTCATCCCTCTTTACTGAGAGTTTTCATGCAAACACAATTAATTCTGGCTTTGTGAGAATTGAAAATGAACCTCGAATCCAAATACAGCGCCCAAAATAGCCCGCTGGGGATTTGGCCAGGAAAAGCGTAAAAATATTTTATATCGTTAATATTTCCGATTTCTTCAGCATTTTCAGGCTTTTTTTCGGAAACAGGATTCCGGAAATCGGAAGGCCAAAATTCATCGGAAATTGGAATTCGGAAATCGGAATTCCGCTCATCCCTGATTGGAATGCTTATGTGGCGGATAGTTTTATAGGGATGACCTCTCGAGCATATGCCCCATTTTGTTAAATTTTGCGTCTTCAGGAAAATTCAGAGATTATTTTCTCACAAGTTTACTCAACGGTACAGAAGTTCTCCTAGTGGCAAATAGGTGCAACGGGTTTGGAATTGTAATAGCCATGTTTTGAGGGAATAGTCAAAACTCAAAATATCACCCCAGCATTATAGTGAAGCTTCAGAATTAAAAACTGCACACTCCAAACCTAAGCTTGTCTATGTGTAAAGCGAGGTTTGTGATGCCCTATAACATAAAAGTTCACCAAGTTTCGTTTAGAAGAGAAGTGTTAGGAGCTGTAAACGCATCTGCGAAAACGAATTGTATTGTTAGTATCTCTTGGGCATCTGCAGTAAAACTGATAAGTATGCCGCCCCGAGCTGCTGGTTCAAAGACGGTCGTTTTTTGCATTTTTCGTACCTTCCAAAACGTCCAATAGTCTTTCCTAAATCTGGGAACGTGGACCTCATAATCGTGTTCAGCGCCAAAAATAACCCCATGAACAAAGTTCGGCTGAAATCACATTTCTCGTACTCTGAATAAAGTGATAGTATTTTCGACTTGTACGGATTGCTGGTTGAGCGTTCACTTCTACCAAATACGGGGGTTCTAGAAGCGTTCAAGAAAAATGTTTCAGATTTGAGTCAAAATTCTCCCATTGGAGTTATTCGGTGTGTTCATCGCGACTCTAATGTTTATTTGTCGATTTTCCGAAGTTTCAACTTAACTTGTTTAAAGCTTCCACTAGGGGAAATTGTGAGGGTGAAACGCGACTTTTGAAGATTTCCGGAATGCTACGATACAAATGGTTCAAAATGTTTCTCTAAAGGTTATTCGAAGAGCTTAACACAAATTTGTTATCCGCTTATCGATTTTTGACAGCTTTCGGTACACTACGGTGGGTAAACGGTAGTTCGGTTGAAGTCTCAGATTCGACTTGAAATTTCCATGCGAGGTTTATTCGGGGAGCTGAATATGAATTTACCGCCCATTTGTCGATTTTCAAGATACTAAAGTACGTTTTGCCCCCTAAACGTCATGGTACCTACCGTAACCTACAGTATACCTCAGAACTTCGATAAACGGACCCCAAATCCGTTTTCGACACCCTAAATAATCTCGGCATACAAGTTTCCAGCCGGATTCGAAATTTTTTCTCAGAACAAATGTCTGATGGAACCTTTTCGCGAAACTCGAAAAACGCATATAACTTCTTTGAATCAGAACCAATCGATATACTAATGAAATTTAAGGAACATCAATAATAAATTGAAATGCAGTTTACCACGGACGGCTATAACCGGACTGACATTCAACTAGCCTCACCGGGCTGCTTCCCGTGAACTTCCAAACAATGGTTTCAGGCAGTGGCACTTTTTAATTATTTGATTTTTCGATTGTCGTACCTCATTTATCTGGGAATCTGTGCTGACTGTTGTGCCCACATCGGTTCTAGAATCGGTTGGAGGAGAGGATGCGGCCTCTTCAACACCCCAGGCGACGGGAATTTCCTGACCTAAACGAAAAATTTGACTAAACCTGAGTCCAAGCTTGAATTCAAAATACTTTTACCAATATCGGCTCAACTTCTTATTCTGAGATCTTGGATAAAATTAATTACTTGAACGATCCGTGCCACCAGATCTATGGCGAATTTTGAACCAAACCCTCAGTTTCCATTTGAATTCCCATCAGGAATTTCGAGTGAATGAGTCAGATTTTGGAGGTTGCAAGGAAAATAGCATATGCCTCCTCATGCTCGTCTCTATATGCAGGATGGACATCATCCTGGCGATTATGGGCGGGGGCGAAGCAGATAGCTAAAACATTTCCTAATCACGAAAACGCAAATCAATACAGAATACAGAAAAAATCTTATTATCATCGAAAAATAATTAAAAAATACCAAACAAACCTTGGCTGTCGATGAAGACCAATATGAGCCTCCGCATTGTGATCAATCGCGAATTCTAAAGATCAATCGCGAAGGGCCAGCACAGCTACAATGAAGAAGTGAGTACTCAGATAGAGACATCACACTTCCCGCGGTACCACTAGCCGACGTCCCGTAACACCTCCCGCGGAAGGCCAATAGATCGGTCGCGGGCAGTCGGCAGCGCCGTTTCGTTTACTGCCCGTACACATAGAACAAGCACTCTGCGGCCCTTCTGCCATCGCCTTACGGCTAATCTGGGGACTGACAGAAGACAATATTAAAGCACTTTGCAGCACAATTAAAAATCACCCTTTAAGTAAAGGTCTGTTAGAACAAAATTTCAAAAATTCTCTTGTAGGAACTTCAGTTTGAGCTGCTCTTGACAAGTAACGATTGAGCTCCTACGAGGAAGCTTCCTACACTCTCTGGTTGTTGCAGTCTTCCTATTCGCAGATGCCATTAACGGACAGTGCTTCACCTGCCCAAGACCAGCGTCGCACACAGCGCGGGTTTTGAAAAGAGTCTCAACACTGCGTTCTCTGCTCAGCAATCGTTCATTGGCTCCACTCTAGTGGGTGGTGCAATGATGATATCAAAGTGAGAATCGATGAGTGAGTGTTCGATGACCCACAGGAATAGCCGACTGCCCGCCGACACTCCGCGGGAAGATGGGGAAACCTCTCTCTCCGCGGGTAGTGGGGCACTCTGCTACGACCATGAAATTGGGTCCATGCGAAGTCGACCAGCCCGGCTTCGTCGCCGAGAAGTGGGCTGTTTTATCTGAGTAGTGGCCTGTCAAGGGCCACCCACGGGATTCAACACGACCCTCCCTTCGTGGTAGGTCTATTTTTTCGGTAAAACTGACTGTGACCAACCGAATCAACGTCGTTGTAATTGAATTCAGACTCCGCATTTCTTCAAAATCTCAGATAGTGATGCGAATTTCGCATATATTATCGGATTCCAGAACAATCACTTAAACAAGGAACTCTTTTGAATACTCAAAGCTTCGAACCTCATCGTTCGGAAATTGAAGTAAATGTGTAAAATCCTTGGATTAAATAATAGTGAAGTTCACTTACCGATGGGGGACTGGCAACTGCACATTTCGAAAAAAATCAATTTATTTAAGGGTAAGCAGCCGCGTGAATCTGGCTTGTCGGATGTTTTTATGTATTTAAAGACATTTTACCTATATTATTTTTCGATGTTTTTGTGTACCTTGGCTGTCTAGAGAACGAAAATGTCGAAGGGGCATGAAAAACCTTCTGTTGTAAAGAAAGAAAACTCGATCGGAACACATTGTAAACATGAATTCGAATTTCGCGCCAAAATCTTCTATTGGAGTTTTTTCTGAGTTTGGAGGCCCAGTAACCGTCAATTTTGGACTTTTCTGCAAGCGGATTTTTCGCCGTAACTGTTTTTGATGTTGATCTGGCGGTCGCATCAACATTCTATAAAAAAGTGCTAGATGACTGGTGAGAACTGGTGGCGGATTCTCATCTTTAACCACTTCCAATCTCATAACCGTAGGTTTTTGACGCGCCGAAGTTAACCAGTGCGGTCTACAGGGCTCATTAATGAAATCGAGCCTGGATAATGGTAATTAATTTTCGCGCGAACGATGCCTTAGGCATAGAACACCCAGAAAATTATTTCTCTGTTTTAATGCTGATCTTGGAGAGAGCCGTACGCTGATCCCAGTGGTATCTCTTAGATCGCCCAAGGTCCCTTATGAACAGAGTTATGGCTCCGTAAAGAGGCCTATATTTTGAGGGCAAAATTTGTTGGACGAGATGTCTCAGGCCTGTATTTCTCTTCATTCGCAATCATTCCGGGAAAGCAAGCCATGTTAGGAAGACAGTACCGCAATCCACTGAAGAACGACGATCTGTTAGAATTCATCCATCCATCTAGCCGCTATCGAGTTCGGAAATCAGGTAGAGGGTGTGGCCCGTGGTGGTGAGCGAAGGAGGTCGGCCCTGTGGTGGTCGCTTATATCTCGCCAATTTTAAAGAATTGAGATCTCGCGCTCGGCAAGTGTTTTATAGAAGGAATCTACTACACAATCAATAAAAATCACAAAATTCATGTCTGAAGGTGTACTGTACCTGCAAGGGCAGTGTTCACGATAATCTTCGATTTCGAAGTTAGTTGCTGATTCGATTGTTTAGCCCCTGGGTAGAACTGAAATAACGAAGAAATCGGGAGAAAATTTTTCACCGGTGACAACCACCGTAAATATGTTTATGCAATCGGACAACTAGTTTTTTTCACAAAAAAAATTAAGTTTAAATAAATAGCAGAGTAACATCGTGATGATCCTATGAGGTTGAGCAACGTTCGTCCTACCCTGCACGTTTTCACATGCTTGTAGCACTGTGTCGAACCTTGACACGGAGTAGAATCCATACTTTAGCAATTTTTCACCACCCTAAGCTGTAATGCCAGCTTGCCCAAGGGTGCAGTTTAGCGCGAACGCGGTGTTGTATGTAACTCTGCTATACACTCGAAGTTATATTCGGGTTTTCTGCCCTCGAGCGTTTTTGAAGTGTTTCGTCCAATAACAGCAGTGTCACATTAACATAAAAATTCGAACACTAATGTTTTTCTATGTGCGAGTCTATGACCTCATGCTACTTGATCATGAGCCCCTACGTGATGTCCTGAAGTATGAAGCAGAGACAAGGCATCTCAAAGGCACAGTTGTAGGGTCAAAGATCCCTTTCCTATATTGGATCTGCTGTCACCAAAACGTCAACAGAAAAACTCGGTGTTCATTGCTCTCCTAACCTAGAACTTATTCACATGTCCTTCAATGCACCCCATACACAGGCGATCGAGAGCCGAGCTAAGCTTGTAGGCCCCGCCTCTTCTCGAGGATGCTCCTCCCACCGGCGCTCCGCCCGATCGCCAACGGAGGACATTCTAGGCTTACCCTTCGCACTTCACCTCCGCCGTTTCGTCATGTCGTCCGAACAGTCTCCTGTCGCTGCCGACGCTGTCAATGAAACTTCATCTCAGGCTCCATCCACACCATCGGTGGGTGCTTTTCATCTCCTCGGCCACACTCTAATTCTAGAAGAATCATGTGAAGGCATCGAGTTTGAGCAGAATAGTACCCTTCCTTGATTTTTTTCTAACGAAGTGAGAGCCACATGTGATCATAAAAGCAAAACGACTTTAGAGGGCTTTTTCTAGGAGAGCTAACCTTTGAGGGACATTTGCTGCTCAAGTATAAGCTGATATTGTGTTTCCATGACACACATATAAGTTTCGACAAATAGCAAAGTAACACCGCGGTAAACCAGAGACGTTCTTTCGATTTCGCCCACCATTGAAGGTTCTGACATGTTAGTAACACTATGTATTATACCGCTTGTACAGAAGACGCGCGGATACGCGTTTTAGCATCTAGCGTCCTTTTTCACCAACTTGCTTCTGATTATTTTTTTCCAAATCTGTCGACTTATTCAAGATCCTGGTGAAAAGGGCTATCAGAAGGTATATTAAAAGCTATATGTAGTTCCAGCTAATTTTGTATAGTTTTGGGTAGAAATTTTAGCGTGTCAAACAGTATACAAATACAGTATGCGGTTGTACAGCACCATGTGTTATGTATAACGATCTGGAAATCTTATTCAAAAATTTTTTATCTGAACCCTAGAAAACATTAAATGGTTGGATAGCGTTTATCACCTTTATCCTGCATGGCGTTTCAGATCTGATGAAAAAAAGTTGATTAGGAGGAACGTTATCAAAAAAAAAACGCTAAAGACGAGGAAACTCGTCCACGCAAGCCTTCTATGCAAATCCTACGACAGGTAGTGTACACAAAACTTCGATAGGGCGTCGAATCCATACTTTGACAGCTTTGCACCACCAGCAACGGTATTGAACTGTGGCGTCAACATGCCAGCATGTGCAGTCTAGTATGAACGTGTTAAAACGCCACCTTTTCATCTTCGTGTTACTCTGCTATTTGTTTAAAATTGTAATAGCCAATTTTTCGTGATTAAAAAAGATATCTTTCGCAATATCTTTTGTTACATGGTGCATCTTAAGACCTATTTCGCGCCTGTCAATTACGATGAATATTTTTTTCTTTTTCTTGACTTCATCCGAATACTAATCGTTTTCTCATAATATGTGCCTTGTTCCTAGTACATTACACATAGCTAATGCAGAAACTGCACTGACTACTACGACACGCCACTGAACGACTGATTGCCTCATCTTCGGTTCAAAGCTAACTTACGAGGGAACTCCTTCTGATCAGCTCATGGATTCCAAATAAAATATACTTTTCTAGAAATATTCTTGAATTTTGAAGTCGATTACGTCCATCATCTTAATGCCTACAATAGCTTTGAATAACGTTCTAGGCCTTTTTCAGAGTGCGATCGCTGATCGCCGCGATGAAATGTTTTGAATACAGATCGACGTGCCACGCGATCACGGTCGATGCTCATGTTTACCATCCCATCGCGTCGCGCGGCGATCGAACTCTGAAAGAGGCCATAGGCGTTTTCCCTCTATTTTCCGTTGTTGTTAAGAATTTCCTTGCAGCCCTTATCGGAATAAAATTCCGGTCCGCAGCTGCAGACATCCGCTGTAGCAGCACGCAAGACGACAATATTCTTAATGGGGCTCAAGGGTTCTGCAGAATTGAAGTTGCGGTGTTGCTCGCAGCGACGAACAGAGCTGGGTGATGCAATATCGATTACATTCGGCGACGAGGGCGACCGACGCGGCGTGAAGGGCGACGAGGGAGCACCGCAAAGTGCTTTGACGCTGCGACGACCCTGCGTCACTGCCAGCGAGCGGCAACCGAGGCGGCGACGATAATGCTCGAAAACAAAAACAAGGCTGACGCTCGGCGACCGGCCGCCTGTCGTTGCTACTCTGCAGACCCCTTTAGATTAGTCGTGTTGGGGCCAGGGACGAGCGGGATAAAATTATGAAAATTCGGAAATCGGTTTTTGGGTCGGGTTTCGGATCAGGAACAGTATTATTTTTCTCGGATTTCCAAAATCGGGTGCGGAACTTCTGACACGCCTTAAAATGCGCTGATATGCGGTTTTTGAAACGCGGACAAATTCAGAAATCGCCTTATGTTTTTTTCCGTCCCAGATGACCTAACATTTTCGTTTTCCGCAGCACTATCTGCGGTTTTTGGAATGCCAAAAATGCGCGAAACTTTGGGTCTCAGAACGCGGAACTCCGTGAATCCGTGGTCAGAGTCATGTGGGGCCCAGCGTAATTATTATCGTGTTGCGTGGTGCAACAGCGGTCGTCTGCAACTGCGGACCGCATTTTTGCTTCGATAAGCATAGTGTATCAATGAAGTGGTTGTACGAGTGTTTGAGAAAAATTTTCCAGATCTGTAACAAAAGTTCCCCTTAGGAGTCTTTTGTGGGTGCTCTCCAAGAATCTAAGGTCCGTTTGTCGTGGAACATTTTTGAGGGAAAAAAACGTAACTTTAGTGGATTTCTGAAATGCTACGATAGACTTGGCTCGAATTATTTTTTTGGGGTGATTCGGAGTGCCTTGCACGACTCTGAAATTTGTTTATAGATTTTGATCGGTTATTGTAGATGTAGAGGTGTATACGGTGGTTCAGTCAAAGTCCCAGAGTTGCTCTCTCATGTCCAAATTAATGCGTGAGGGTTCCCTGAGCATTAAAGAAATGTCTCGTTCGGTTTGAGATTTGCCCAGTTTAATCTAGAATTGGGATAACTAGGGGAAACGTACAAAAATTATGGAATAATTGGTTCGGAAGCGCTGCGTATAGGAATGCGCAGGCCATTCCAGTAATCCTATCGCTAAATATTGGTCTGCGTTCATGTGCAAATCAAACCCCAGAGACGAGCTATATGTCGTTTTATTCGCGGTCAAAAAAGCTGTCTTGTCACGTTTCTGGCTGCTCTTCATGACGAACAGGACAAAAAAGGTGCCGAGAAATGTATGTATTCAGAACGTTTTTCAAACTCAATCGTCCACCAGTGCAACTGAAATCTTGTCAGATTGTAATTCAACACCAGCTTTCATGGGAGATGGAGGTTATTAAGGGGCTATCGGATTTCATTTCCTAGCTATTGCCTCCAGAAAAAATGGTTTCCAAGGAGACTCGGATCCATGCGTCAAAAAAAGAAAAGGCAAAGACGTTAGAGAGGGAGTATACGTATTTACACCACAAAAAATACATTTGGACAGAAACAGAATTGTTTCGAGCTTTAAAACAAGCTGCCATATATGTACATGTGATTAGTGATTATCTTCATGTTCAATTTCCTCACACTCATTGTCACGAGCCTTTGAACAAGTTATCCACCACGACGTTGCGAGCTACTTACAAGGAAACTACCTTTGATCCGCCTGCACATTCCAGACAAAATGTGGTTTCTTAGATCTATTTTTGAACGTAGAACCCGAACAAACACTTCTCAACTGCCTAGAATCACTCTGAAAAAAGTAATGGGCGTTTATAAAACTTTTCGGCAAGGTATTGGAGGCGAAATTTCGGTCAACAGTTGCGGACAGATAAAGGGCTAACGTGTAGACTATGTCAACGAATATTCGGAAAACGAATATTCGGCCTAATAAACGAATAGTCGAATATTCGAATAATTCGATTATTCGGAGAAGTCTATTTTTCGAATAATTCGTTTATTCGAATATTCGGAAAAGTCAATTTTTCGGATAATTCGTTTATTCGAATATTCGGAAAAGTCAATTTTTCGAATAATTCGTTTATTCGAATATTCGGAAAAGTCAATTTTTCGAATAATTCGTTTATTCGAATATTCGAATGGCCCAATATTTGAATATTCGGCCCAATAAACGAATAATTTCAGAAAAATAAGAAGCAGAGTCTTCGGCACATGTCCATTTTCGCGGTCTTGAGGTGAAATGTCCCCAATCAAACTCGCTTAGCACCGAATTTGTGGGCAGACGTAACAGATACTGTTTTTCATGGCGCTGTTCGCGCCCTAGCGCGAGGCTAAAACTCTTCAACGGCGCCACGCTGGGTCATTTTAGCAGGATAGCGCGGGGCCGGCTTCTTCCACCACGTCGATTGTATCCACTCCTCAATTCATTATTATCAGTACTATCAAATATTATCATATCTCTACATCAACAATACATTATCGATATTATGACACAATTGTTATCAATACTTTATCCTGATCTTCAATCGTCTAGCACCAGATTTAGGTCACAATAACAAGTTTTAATGAAGTGACATTTCTAGAAAGAGAAATTCCTCCACAAATAATTTTTTGAAATACACGTACTTAAATACACGTTAGCACGTTCAGATACTCGTAATTAATAACACAGTAAGTTATATCTGTACAGAATGACACACAATACAAATCATCAACCTGGGAATTCACGACTCGCAGGTAACCCTCACGGCGGCTGCTGGGTGTAACTCGTCCAAACGCACCCGCTACCCGTGGATTTCCGACAGGAATTGGAACCTCTGGGTGTGCAAAACCCTTGATTAAAAAGCACACCTTCACAGCTACAAAAGAGAATCTGATCCCAGTTCATATTGCTTTGCAGTGTTGTGGAGAGAGCGAGGTGGACGAGTTGTCCACCACCCCAACAAGGCAAGAAGCGAACAGCCCTCTCCTTTGAAACACAATGAAGTCGATTTTCTTCAGACAGAGATCAAGTGAGGCTCCTGTTCTCCGTAGTATGAGCTATTCCCGATGATAAAACACGAATATGTGAGAAAACAGGGACATCATGCGGTGATCTGACGAGTTAACTTCCGCAGCCGCCGTGAGGGTTAGCTTCGAGTGAATTCACGTGCTTATTGGACCTTTCTGGAGAACTTCTGGAAAAATTATGTTTTCTACTATATCTTTATTTTACGACTTTAGGGCGCCTAACTTCATAAAGTTAAGCATAATGGGCAGATGACCATCTTTTCGAAAGTTTTCGAATTCATTATACATTGCCCTCCAGCCCCTGATGCAAAAAATGGTTCATTATCGAGTTAGAGTATGGATAGAGATTCTACACTGAGTTGTTGAATTTCATAATGTTTAGCAAGTCCGAAACCCGTTAGGTCCTATTAAAAAATTTCCTCCTATTTCGCTGTAGAAGTCAGGCTCAGCTCAAGAGCGGTAAGTACCTTACTCTGTTCAATTAGTTAAAATTGAATAAATACATGTCGTTGGTTTTTGTCAAACCCGGGTACGTACATAGAAAAGAAAATTAAAGAAATGGAGCAGAAAATTGGAGAAAATAAGTCTCGGAATCAAATCTGACCAAAATGGCCACATGAAAATCTCAGATTCAATTCTGCGCTCCAATCCAAGAAATGAGGAGTACAGAGAGCAGAGCGCGGGGCCGGGCCGTGATTTATTACCCCAGCGCGGCGCCGTTCAACTATTTCAGCAGGTCTCGCATGGAACACGCTGTCTCGCGAAGATTCCGCGGGGGAGCAGTCGCTGGCCTCGCGCTGAAGGATCCTCCGCGCACTAATCGCGCCCCAGCCTCGCGCTAAATGCCGAAAATGCCCCAGCGCGGCGCTGTCCGAATTTCAGAGTTGAGCCAGTTCCTATTCAACATTCACCTTACATTTTTGCGGTCCAGAGGTGAAATGTCTCCAACCAAACTGAGTGCTATCTTAGCGGTGGGGCCACTATGTCTGGGTGCACTTGGCCCCGCCCATTTTATCGTGCCGCACTAAATTTGAACACCTACTCGGGGCTACCCTCCCCCGCAAGAATCAGGAATGTTTGCGGCACGGAAAAATGGGCGTGGTCATGTGCGATACAACTGTGCCCCCTCCCCCGCTCAGATGGCACCCTAAACTGATAGGAAATTCGGATATTGTTGGTAGATATTGTTTAGAAAATCCAGAGAATTTGATCGTATCGTTTAACAACTACTCATAGACAGTGGTAAATGTTAGTTTGAAAACTCCCATGATATAATGTGGAATGTATTTTTCGTGGAAGTACATTGGCATAGCTTTGATCTATATAATACCATGCAAAAAATAGGTCAAGAAAGTTGGTAGTGCCGCGAACGGTGGTTTGATTATGCGTACTCGGTCCGTACTTCTTATTCGAATACTCGCGATTTTGGCCGAATATTCGAATTATTCGTATTCGAATAATTCGATTATTCGGAAGGGTCAAATTTTCGAATAATTCGTTTATTCGAATATTCGGAGAAGTCTATTTTTTGAATAATTCGTTTATTCGAATATTCGGAGAAGTCTTTTTTTCGAATAATTTGTTTATTCGAATAATCGGAGAAGTCAATTTTTCGAATAATTCGTTTATTCAATATTCGGAGAAGTCAATTTTTCGAATTATTCGTTTATTCGAATATTCGAAAATTTTTATTCGTTTGATATACTCTACTAACGTGCCGGCACCCTGTAGTCTCCACACGATTATCATCATGCTGCGTGCTGCAACAGCGGTTTTCGGCAGCTGCAGACCGGGATTTCGTTCCGATAACGACAGTGATTGCATCTGGCAAGTTTTTGAGTTTTCCAGAAATATTCTCCAATTTCGCTCAAAACCTGTATTCCGGAGCAATTTCGGGAAACAAAAACAAATCTGGGATTTGTTTGTTGATACTCATAAGTCTACTGTTAATTACGGTGGGTAAGATGTCATTTAGCTGTCGAAATCCTCTTTAGTACTTCAAAAATCGACAAATTAAAGGCAGTGTCCATGATAAGAATCTTTTCGAGTTTTCACAAGAAAACGAACGTTCAGAGTCTGACTGTTCCATCAGTGAAGAAAGAATCATGAAACACGCAGCGAAACATCCAAAATCAGTTTTTTTAAGCCCTTTTTCAACGATGGATGAATTGCGCGGGCATGGGCCTGAAGTAGACAGCGTGCGCAAAAGCGCCCCAATTCATAAGCACAGCCGCGCTCACGTTCCAATGCTAATGTAGAAGCAGAACAACCTGTTCCTCGGAAAACTCGACCGCGAGCGGAAAGGCTGGCGCGAGCTGATTTCGGAGCCGTATGGAGCTCTTTCGAGCTCGTTTTCGTTCGTCCTTTCGACCCCAGTGCTCCAACAAGACCCTGAACTATCCATTTCCGATCAAAAACCGAGGACGAAATTTATCGTGGACTCTGCCTTTAACATCAAATTCGTGCTCAACACCCCCCAAATAACCCCCATGGAGGAGTTTTGAAACAGATCTGAAACATTTTTCTTAAAATGTTCCTAGAACCACCTGACAATGAGTGATATGAGGAAATACTTTACTTACGTAAGGAATTGACTCAGAACTTTTTTCTCGGGTTTACTGGTATCACATGACTTAGTTTTTTCGAAAATCGACAAATGGACCTCGAATTCGTGTTTAGCACCGCCAATTGACCCTTGTAGAGAAGTTTTCAGCTAAATTTGAATCCTTGGCCAAAGTACCACATACCCAGCGTAACCTACCTAACCGCATCGAGCAGACCTGGTATTAACAGACAAGTTTCAAGGCAAATCTGTCTTTGTGTTCTGGGAATCATGAAAATTTGCAATTTTCCCCGAAGGTTTGCCCTCCGTGGGAGGCTTCGACCCGAATATGTCGAAGTTTCTCGAAAATCGACAGATGTACCTCAGTTTCGGGTTCAGAACTCCGAACTACCCCCGTAAAAAGTTTTGAGCCAAAACCGGTCAAATTTTTTGTCACTTTTCTAACCACTTTTTTGTCTGATCTCCGGTCAATTTCCTCACACAACTGAGAAGACCCCTCCCTAACCCAACTCGAAATTCTCTTTACCAGCTACAAACTCAGGCTTGGAAGCATTCCTGCAAGTACTTCAGATCAGAGTATATTTAGTTGTGAAAGGCAGGATTGTCCAGTTCTACAGTCCACGGCAATGAAAAAGAGCGGTTGTGCGGTTGCGGATTTCCTCTGGGCATACTCTACGTTGCACATAATCGACGACTAAGTTGATTTTTTCCTGAATTTTGAAGAAAAAACACCGGAAACATTACCAAAATATAAGTTTCCCCTCACATTATTGATACACTTAAACTCTTTATCATAGATATACGCAGGAATAACGAGAAAAAAATGAAAATTTACAAAAGAAAATGGGAATAACTTAGAAAAATTCATTTTGTCTTGTTATTCGTGGATGTTTCCGTGGCGAAGCCTCTCGGTATATTGATAGTGTTTATGTGTGAGGGAAACACACCGGAAACATTAACAAACGGTAAGTTTCTCCTTACACATTATCGATACAAAACGTTTTCAAACGTTTCCGACGTTTTTCTTCCGAAATTCAGAAGAAATTTCCAATTACGCCGCCGATTAAGGCGCAACCTACAGTATGCTCAGTGGACATACGCAACCGCAGAATCGCCTTTCTCCAATGCCGTGGATTGTACATATACTCTGCTTCCGAGCCAGATTCACTCTGTTCCCTCGCGCGCTTGTGCGGAGCGAGGGTAGAGACAGCGAGAAATTGTGGGGAGAAGAAGACGCAGCGTACGCACGCCGACGCACGCGACGAACGGAAACAAATTTTACTTGGAAACAGAGGATACTTCCCTAGTGAGATTTTGTAATACGACACATGTGGCGATCACTGTTGTGTTGTCGTATGCAAATTAAACTTCATAGAAATTTAGAATTGCTAATCAACGAAAATACCAGAGAGGAGAAGGTGGCACAAACTCTTTTTCCCTTCAAAAATGGCTAGCTTGAAAGACCCTGAACTAATTTTAGAATCTAGCATTCCAGTCGAGCCTCGCCCTCTTCGAAAGATTACATCCTGCTGCTGGATTTCACTACCCCACTTTCATTTCGACTCGTCGCAATTCTCTTTGAAATCGGCATGGCATCAGAGTCGATACATTTCCCGCGATTGGTTCCCATTAACGGACGAATGCCTCTTTTTCCCCTGGGATAGAGAGAACTCTTCTCTCTCTCTCACAGACACAGACCTCATCATTTCCCTCCTTTTTTCAAGTGTCTGACCCCACATGTTTCCGTAACATAAAAGGATACCTAAAATTAGACACCCACTGACCCTCACTCGACTCCATATATAGATAGGGCTCAACAGGAAAACACTGCATGCATGCTCGCGTCAGAACACTACTTTATGATTGAGCGCAATGAAGCGAGTGCGCGCTGAACAATTCTGGCCATTACATATGTGGTCCCCAGAGGACACAACAACGCGCATGAGACTTACAAAACCAAAACAAATGTCCTCTTCGTCAAAAGACGTCCTTAGAGAAGAAGACATAGCTATTCTCCCTGCTACAAGAAACGCAATGCATGAAAGTCATATAAATGGATGAAGTCTCACAGGGAGAGTACTCTGGAAGGAATTGCCTGGATTCTACCGAGAACCTATCGGGAACCTACCGCCTAAGTGCCGGAATGGAACCGAAGCGACAGATTCGCGGTGCAATTAAGGCATTGCCTTAAATATGCCGCGATTCCACTGTCTCGACTAGACCAAAGTGCAGAGAAAGGCGGGATTCTGCCGCAAATCCTCCGTCATTTAATGATTCAAGCCATCAGCCCTCACCAATCCATCCCTGTAGTCCGCCGCGTTATAGAGTGGGAAATTCCGCTGCTGAGCTAGGACACTCTCATTGCAGTGATGGCTGCGTTATCGCGGTATTTTCGCGGTAAATTCACCGCGGACATCTAGATAATTTCGCATTATTTTTTTGCATTTTTTCCTCCGGTACTTTCTCTGTCAATTTACGGTACTTTTGCGATAAATTCGCTGCAAACACCTCTGCGAAGTTCTCGGCATTTTCGCGGCTCGCGGTATTTTGGCATCAGCATCAAATTCTCCGTGAATTCCGAGCAATTCCTTCTATAGTGAAACTCGCATTGACTTTAATGTTACTACGCGGCAGAATTGTTGGTGAATTTGCGTCACTTGTGCGATAATTTCCCGTTCTTTTCGAGGTGAATTCGAGAAAGACACTTCTACATACTCTGAGAAATTTCGCCGCGTCAGTGCCGGGAAATCACCGCGACCCCCGACTATGCCGCGATAGTTCCGCGATAGCACCGCAGCGGCTTCGTGATTAGACGATTCTGTTGCCTTGTCTTGAGCCTTGACGTCGCCGCGATAGTACCGCAGCGGCTCCGCGTTAGAACCGCGCCGGCTCCGCGAGGGTGAAACAGCAAACCCGCGTAGAGTACGATGTACTGTCCTGTGTGCTGAAACGAAATTGTCGCCAATTCAATTACCCAAGTTTGAGGTACAATCCGTATTACCATGGGAGCCAAAAGGCTGTAACCTCTGTCCTTATCAGACCGAAGACGTAACAATCACACGTGCGTATTTTTGTTCTTAGACCACCTTAGTTGTTATACAATACTTAATTAACATTGTATGAAGTACTCTCGCGTTGCCGCTACGGCTCCATGGTAGTTCCGCCGCGGCTCCGCGATGGTGCCGCTACGGTGCCTGCGGGCTCCGAAGCTGCACTATCGCGGAGCCGCAGCGGCAATTTCTCTCAGAGTAAGTTCGGGCCATTTTTGCGTCTCGCTGCGTTTTTGCGTCGAACTCCCTGTGAAATCCAGGTTCTTTGAGACTTTTCGGTGAATTCCAGGCGATTTCTTCTAGAGAACAGGGTCTAACATGGGAAGTATGCAGTATTAGCCAACCCAGCCGTTTTCGACGAAGTTTATTCAAATTAGAAGTCTTTCTTAGAATGTTTTCCAATCAAAGTTTTTCGCTGCTACGAAGATCTTCGACCCGGCTTACAGAGAGATTTTCTCACTATGATCAGAGTATCTACTATGGATTGAAGAAAATTGTAGGCAGAAAAGGGTTCAACAAAATGTTTCGGCCTTGGCTCAAAACTTCTTTCTGGCGGTTATTAGGGGTCCTGAATACGAAATTGAGATCCATTCATCGATTTTTGAACAACTTCGACAGGTTTGGTCCGAAGCCTCTCACCGGGCCGAAGTTCAGGGCAAATTGCGATTTCTGATGATTTCCTGCCCTGGAAGAAATGGTCTAGGTTTTACCGAGAAATCACCACAAACATAGCTTTACCGAGAATTTGACGCTAAAAATTTGCGGGCCGAGAAAAAAGCCCAAAAAAGAGAAAATGACTCGGCTGTCTTGCGCGAATTTACCGCAAAACACCGCGAATTTACCGCACCGGGAAGATACCGCAGAAAATGACGCGAATTCATCGGCGAGTTAACCGCGAAAATACTGCGATAACGCAACCGTAAATGCAACGAGAGCGTCCTAAAGGAGCAGCGGAGATGGCTCAGTCGATAACGCGGCAGACTACAAAACGATGGATTGGTGAGGGTTGGTGGTTCGACTCTTGGTATGCAGTGGCAAAATCACGGCAAACTCGCGGTAAAATCCCGACAACGCCACATTTTCGTCTCATCGAGGCAGCGGGACTTCAGCAGAATCCAGTCAATGCCTTAATTTTGCTGCAAATTTGCAGGAAATCTGTCTCGTCGGCTCCGGTCCGGCAGTGGGGCCGTAGGTTCCCGAAGGGTAGAATCCAGGCGATCCCCAAAAATTTAGGTCGACGATTCAGCCGAAACGTCAGACCGAATAAATATCCACTGCTGGATTATTTTAGTCCCTTTGTCATTAGGGAAATCTTTCTTGTTGAGACTCTGCTCCTAGCTTTTATAGCTGTCAGCAGTTCTGCCATGTATCTCAACTTCAATCTCTTCAAGTCAATAGACTACCGTGAGGGACAACATCTTTCCAATGAGAAATCGACATTAACAATCGACCACAGGCGGCTGCGGACAATGGGAAAAGATGGACGTCATCTCGCCTACATATTCCCCATACTGACGCCCATAAATCCAAAGAGGGCAAATTTCTCATCCACAGACACGCACGTCACGGCCCTTTCGGCGAAACACTCTGACATCGCCGGTCGGCGGAATTCTTGGTCCCTCGAGAGTTGGCCGCGCTAAGCCTTCAGGCATTCATCAGCAATTCGCTTGAACAAAGCCGAACAACAGCTTAGCGCTTTGGTCATAGAAAAGTCAGCGCTTATGTCAGGGAAATTGCAGGTACTTTTTAAGCCCATTCCTCTAGCAAGAGAAGAGTCTAGAGCATCTGCGAAAACCATTCAGATCCTGAGAATCTCTAGGTCGGCATCTGCAGTAAAACGGCGAACTATCCTGTCACGAGCTGCTGGTTCCAAGGCGGTAGTTTTCTGTACCTAATGCACCTTCCACAACGAACTGTGATTTTTCGAAAATCTGGGCACGGACCTCATAATTGTGTTCAGCGTCCAAAATGACCTTCTGGACAAATATTGGGTGAGAGCACATTTTTTGAAATTCGAACAGAATAGTAGGCGTTTTCCACTTGCGACGAATTTTGGTTGAGCGTTTACCTAAATGAATCAGGTGATCCTAAAAGCGTTTAGGAAAAATGTTCCAGATTGGACCTAAACTCAACCCAGGGTAAGTTTAATTGGGGTGCTGATCACGAATTTGAGAATTATTTGCCAATTTTCAAAAATTTCCCTTCAATTCATTAAGTGCCTTCTTTGGAGGAAGTTTTGAGGGCGAAACGCAACTTTAGACAATTTCCGGAATGCTACGATGGGTACTATTTGGCAAAAAAAGGAAATAGTTCTAGAGAACTACAATACCCGCGCTAAGTTTTGTAAAAACGGGGAGCATCTGGCAAACTTGGCAAAAAAGCGTCCGATGCATGCAACTTTTTTGAATGAAGACTTTTTCGAATTCTGAAAACGCTATCACATTCACAGAATAAATTGCTACCTAATCATGTCACTTGTGTGCCGGAGTTCCCTAAGAGCACTTCGTTTTTGAAGGAAATAGTTTTTGCAATCGTTTTTCAAAAAACGTCGCGCGCGGCGAATGCGGCGAAACTTTGAGCAGTATTTGTACAAGTAATGGAAGAGCAATCTGTATGCTTTCTTCATAAATTAGGTGCAGGTGGGAGAATCTCAAGGGTTGTTTAGGTTGAATTTTTGAAATCCTTCATTTATGAGTCCGGGGATTTCGCAACAAAACTCCGACTTTTCAGGTAGTTCTCAAGCGTGTTTAATTGAGGATTTCGAAAATTCAACCTGAACAAACCTTGAGATTCTCTCACCTGCACCTAATTTTTGAAGAAAACATACAGATTTCTCTTCCATTACTTGTACAAATACTGCTCAAAGTTTCGCCGCATTCGCCGCGCGCGACGTTTTTTGAAAAACGATTGCAAAAACGATTTCCTTCAAAAACGAAGTGCTCTTAGGGATTTTCGGCACACAGGTGACATGATTAGGTAGCAATTTATTCTGTGAATATGATAGCGTTTTCAGAATTCAAAAAAGTCTTCATTCAACAAAGTTACATGCATCGGACGCTTTTTTGCCAAGTTTGCCAGATGCTCCCCGTTTTTACAAAACTTAGCGCGGGTATTGTACATCTCACTCAAAATGGCCACTCTGGCTAAAATTCATTTCCTTGTTAGTTTTGGATTTCGGAGAATCTTAGTGAACTGCGGGTAATGTCGAACTTCGAACGCAGTGTCCATTGTAAAAAGCGTCTATGAGTTCCCACCGGAACTGAAAAGATTTGGGGCCTATGACAACCACAATGTCGCAAAACAGCAAAAAAAGCCCTTTATAGCCCTACAAGCCCTGTAGTTTTGTAGAGCGCAACTCTCGCCCAATCCACTCAACAGCCACTCATCGAAACAAACCACTGAAAAATCGACTTCAACAAATCATGCGATGAGCAGATAATCAAAATTATTCTCCATGATGCACGGATTGAACAAATTAACCCCATTTAAAGGCAGTGTTCACGATGAAAGTCGTTTTTCCGTTTTTTTTGCTATCTTGAAAACGGTCCCGTGCTGATTTCAATGATGTCCTGGAATCGTACAAGACCCCCTGGAAACGGAGTTATGGCCACTCAAAGTTCAGCTAGGTAAGCAATGTGGACGAGTTGTCCAGGGCTCGTAACTTCCGTTTTTTGCAGCCGATGTGTGCGAGCTGACCTGAGTAAAGAGAGACGTTGAGGATGAAGGGAAGAACGGGGCTTTTGATCGGAAACCATCGCTCATCTAACCACAAATTCAGGGAAACTGTTATAGGACGTGGGCGGAGTGGCCCAATGGGTTGACTGGCCCACGATATTTTCACCCAATTACCGGCCATTTTTCGTCGCACTTCCGTTCTTAATCTTCTCAGAGGGACCCAAAGCTTACGTTTTAGCCAAAAAAACGTGCAGCTTTCTCTTCGTGAACACTGCCTTTAAATATTGTTTCCTTCTCCGAGTCGATTTTTCAGTTGCTTGCTTCCGTGGCCGTTTAGGGGAGCAGGCGGGGTCGCGCTCTACACAGAAGTTCAGGGCCGTGTAGGGCTGATTCGGGCTCTTTTTTTTGCCATTGTTTTCGACATTTCCGCTGCCGTGAGCCCCGCGCACCTTTTGATCTCCGGTGTAAAGGCAGTGTCCACATACAGTGTTCTCCGGCCACGCATTCACGGTGAAGCATCGCCTTACAATCCACGGCGATGTGTGGTGGTCTTCATGTTTCCCAACCGCCGAAAGAGGCGGGGGAAACGGAAGAGGAGCGAGATGCGTGATTGGACGCTAGCCATGTTTTGTCCGATCACTCACTTCGCTCCTCCCCCTTTTCCCCGCCTCTTTTGCGTTTGGGACGCAGTACGAATACCACCCCACGGTTACGGATAAGGGCGATTGTGCGATTGCGTATTTCCACTTAGCATATACTGTAGGTCACGCTATAATCGAAGACAAAGTTGAAATTTTCTTCTAAATTTCTAAAAAAAAACGTCGGGAACGTTGGATATGGGTTTTCCCCCACACATAAACGCTATCAATGTACCTCGAGTCCTTACCATGGGCACACGCAAAGATAACAAGGGGAAAAATTGATTTTTCTTCTATTTCCGTTTTTTTTTTGTAATTTTTCATTTTTATTGATATTACTACTACATATGGCGCAAATTACAATATTCTTAGCGGAAGTACACCTCCGCACAAATTTCGTTCTCTGCTCCTTTCAACCTCATAAAACCTTATTCAGACTATTCATAGAAAATCTACTATTTTCGCCCAAATTCAGCTATTTCTCCAGCCAAATGGACACTTTTCATAAAGAGAGTAACAGCGTGTGCAGAACGACTCTACAACTGATTCTCAGTATCCTGACACACGTTCATCCCATTTCTTAGATAATATTCAAGAAACTCTAAGCTGTGTTTCTGGAGCAGGTCACTCCGAAAGGCGCACTTAAGTATGCATTTCACGTCGTTGCTTGCATTGTTGCCTTGCACTCAAAACCTACCACAACACACTAATCAATGCCCTCAAGCGCTGGATGGGTTGAACTTGTGTGGTCGGCCGGTTGCTAGGTGGCGGTTCAATGCGTAAAAGTCACCAAATTACACTGAGATTACCTGAAGTTGTTCAAGAAGTCAGAATAATTGGGGGGAATTTTCGAATACCTCTGAACTACGTACGCGATTCTGATTCACATTGTGCCATACAGGGACAAATTCAAAAAATCCTCTCTCACAGTAAGTCTCGCAAGGCAAACTTTTGCAGGGAAGGGTAAGGTTTGGTAGCTTCGTGCATTGTATAAGAAACGTAAGTACTACAGCAGACGCTGCAGTGCAGAGTTGGTAACAGAATTAAGGGCAGTGTTCACGATGAAAAAGTTTAAGGTTTCTATTTTTGCGGAGACTTGATCTTTGGATCCCTTTTATGATATCAAGGACCAAAGAACGATGAAAAACGGTTAGAAAGAAAGTGAATATCTAGATTAGCCTAACCACTAGATCACCCCGCCCATGTCTTGTAACAGTTGCCCACTCAGGCGATTATCGGCCCCGAGCCGCCTGACAGTTCGGCTCGTTCTCCCAATCTGCTGGTCGGCTCCTGTTGCTGCCCGGGCCGCTGCTGTTGCTTTTTAGGTCACTGCTGTTGCTTTCCGGGCTCCTCCAGTTGGCTCGAACAGCAACTATATTCTTTAAGAAGTTCGAAGCGCAAAACCATTTCCGAAATTTGGATTGCCAAAAGTTTGCAGTATGCCAAAAACACCAAGCAGGCGTAATTAAATATTTCAGAAATTTTTACAGTTTTTTTTTCTTCAAAATTTGAGGGTCTTGTGAGAACTTTCTTATCTTCGTGAATTTTCAACGCAAAAAAAAACATCTGGAACTAGGATACGGTGTTTTATCGTGAATACGGTCTTTACTTTCCGGCATCTCTAAAAAGCTTTTCATTTCCATAGTGAACCAGTAGCGGTCGTCGATCATGACGAAATACTGTCCTTATCGGAACGAAATTCCACTCCGCGGTTGCGGACAACCGCTGTTGCAGCACGCAGCGCGGAGAAAACGCGTTAACCCGCGCGTCACCTAATCGAATCCTACAAGCGGTATTATAGTGTGTGAACGCTAACAACCAGGAGGCCCATGTCTTTAGCCTCAAAACTCCGCCAGCTGAGCACGCCTCTTTCCAGTTCCCAGAAACACTTTTCCGAGATACCTAACGTCACCAAGGCGTTGAGCTACGAGTTTGAATCTTGCAAATGATCTCTAGTGAGCCCAAGTTGAGAGTTTATTGCAGGAAGTCAAGGTAATCTTCTGCGCTCACGATGCCTTCAATGATAAAAGTGCTAGAGGATTACTCTAGATATACTAATTTGCGTTGATTTTAGCATCAAGCTAACACTCGCGACCGTCTTTTTGGAGCAGAAGCCTCAAAGCCATCACCGAAAAAGGTGAGTTCCGTAATTGTCAAGAAGGTCAATGACGTAATCGTTCCGAAAATCGTACCTGACTCACGTACACAGCTACACTTCCCTACTTCAGGTGAACCCCACCTTCAAGTCTAGCATATTTGACACTGCTCCCCCAGTCTCCCCTCAACGGACTCCTAAGAAGACTATTCCAACAGTAGGTGAGTTCCGGACTTGAACAGCGAGTTGTCAAATATTTTTCTTTGAAGAGAGCACAAAGGAACTATTGTTCAGTCGGGGTCTTGAAAATCAAAAAAAAATAGATAGAATGAAAAATCCCATTTCTTGACCTAGTTTTGTGTACTATATATGATCCCCTCGCACTTCCTAGTCCAGTGAAAGAACGGCACTGCAGCCGTCGATCGCCGTTCGCGATAAAAGTTCCACCGACCGGAAAAATAGCGAACTCAGCTAGGCGACGCGTCCCGTCCATTTACTATACTAGATTTTGCGAAAGGATTCTACAAACTCTTTTTGGGATCTCAAAAGAAGTGCATTCTACCATCACGAACGGGGTTTCGGTGAAAAAGTATCGATTATTATGCATGAGTCTATAGGACTGATCCTGACCGGTAACTTATGATAAATCAGAAATCCATTCTGGAGAAGTTTTTTTCCCAAATGGAATGTACATATCATATCATAGCCACTGGACGTTCTGCCTGCATAACTGCGCCGTATAACTCTCCCACTACTTCTTCGTTATTCATGAAAATACCTCATAATGACAACCACATCGACATAGACAAGGAAGGGGCTTAATGAGAGGAAAAATTGGGTCGCAAATGAGGATGTTTCTCAAGCCTTTACAAAACCCAGACGACGCCCGGGTGAAAGGACTTTGGTAGAGCATTACATCAAACGTCATAAAATACGGGGGGGGGGGGGGAAACCAATGGAAATTTAGGGGCAACATACGGGAAACTCCGCAAATCCCGTGCAAAGTTTGTGACATCAGAGGATATCTTATTCCCAGATCGCTAATCTGTGCAGGGTTTCCACCAGGGCTGGATGGTTTCACAACAGAGCTTGTAGAAAATTTTCGGGCAGAATAAGAATATTGAGGGAGTCGTGAATTCCATAGTGAGAAATTTTCACAAGTAGTCGATCGACAATCCTAGCACTTCACTGATTTGCAATCCTATTATGGTCTTAAATTCGCTGTACTTAGTGGTAAAGTATACTATGGGGCAGATGACCTTCATAAAAGCCATTTTAATAATTTCCACCCCAAAAAAACTCATTCCCCACAAGATTCTTCACAAATGGTCACGTTCCACGTTTCGAACCGCTTAGCTTACAAGAACACCATTACTAATAGTAGGAATAGTCCAACGCGATTGCTTTAGCGTCATTCTCTGGATTATGAGTAGCCGTGTCGCGGCTAAGAGCGCACGTGTCAAACGTGGTATGGGTGACCCCGTCATGGACAAAAACGATCGATATCGCTCATCGCTGTTTTTTTTTGACCAACATTCTTCCAATTATTTTTTCGCAGCTATAACTTTTTAATCCTCCCCTCCCAGTCTCTTTTCTTGATTTTTTTCTGCTTAGCTGTTCTACAATCACCCCGTTGGTTTTTCCCCTATTTCTCCTCTTCATTGTCTTTTTTGTGCGGACCGTTTTTCGTTTCCGAAATCGCGCGTTACCAGACGGATATACAAGAACAAAATAAGAACAGAGAGAACAGAACAAGAAAGAAGCTCTGAAGAAGAAGATTCGGGGAATGTTGGCCTGGGCAAAATCAGGGATGGGCGATATCTATCGTTTTTTGCCATAATGGGGTCACCCCACACGCTAGACACGCGCGCTCCTAGCTGCGACGGGGCTCTACACAATCTAGAGATTGACGATAGCGATGTGTGCAATGACAGGGGTTGACCGCAATCCACCATACGAATTTTGTTCTGAAAAGGAGTAGTATTGAAATACTAATAAATAAATAAAGCCTATCTGGAGTTCAGCGCTAACAAACTGTAGTACATCCTCCCGAAAATCATGAGAAAGCGTGTATGCCTCATTATTCATCTAATCGATTAAAAAACGCAATTTGCCTAAACTGAGACAGCATTTTTCTTCCAATATTGGAGCCATTTTCCAGCGCATGGAGGAGAAAATGAGGCCATTTTTCGCACTAATATGCCCTTCATCGTCAGCGCACCAAATTCACTCTCTCCAATGTTTTTTTTGCCTATATCCGCAGAAATGGGGAATTCAATAGTTGGTGGCAGTCACAACTAACGAAACCAGTTTCATTATTTTGAACGCAATCTCATTCCCTTGAGCTGAGTACTGGAAAACAAAAAAATCGAAATATCTGTTGATTCGTATTGGTTCTTTTTAGTTCTCTGGGCAAATAAGAGTATACGATGTATGTACATGCACTCCAGTATGATGCGAGATTCACTTGCTTCCTTTGCGTGCGTGCACAAGAATAGAGCGAGAGTGTGAGGTGTAGAATAAAAGAGGAGCGCAAGCGCGCGCACGGATGCGACGAAACTAAGTAAATCTCACTTCGGAATGAAGTTGGTTTTAGGTTTTTCTACAGTTTGTTCCAACCACGTGAATTCTACGATCTACCAGCGACCCACGAACCTGAAAGTTGTTACATGCGGAAAATATGCGGGCTTAAATTCCTTCTAGATGGAAAACCTTGGCGCTAATCCGTCTCTACGAATACTAGTACTCAGGTGTTTTTAGAATTTTAATGCCTTTTCATGGCATGGTATATGATCACAAGTCATCACAAGGTAGCTGAGTTGAACGCAAAACTCAGATATCAGGCAGGATTCGAACTTGCATTGCACGCTTTCCGGGCGAGAGTGTTACCATTACACCACCGACACCCCGCTACGCATTCTTCAGCTATTCGCACACGAACTGTGCAGGCACAACAGCAATCACCCGTTAGCGGGTATGATCTGGTAAACACATATCGGCATTAAATCCAGTTAAGCTGAGGTCTTGAATATGTGATTCTGATGTTTTTAAGATGTTAATGCCTTTTTATGGCAATACTCTCGCCTGGAACGCGTGCAACGCAGGTTCGAGTCCTGCCTGACATCAGAGTTTTGCGTTCAACTCAGCTACCTCGTGAGTACTCAGGTTATTTTCAGCTTCGAGCCGCCTAACACTTCGGCTCGTTTTCCAACTCTACGGGTGCCTTGCTGTTGCTGTTCGGACTACAGCAGTTGCTCTTCTAGCCACTGCTTTTCTTATTCAGGCGAACTGGAGTGGCCTGGACAGCAACAGCAGTGGCTCGGATATCTGGAGAACGGATCGAATGGCTTGCGGATCCAAACCATGTTTGGTGCGGCTCGGGGCCGATAATCGCCCCTGAGTAGGTCACATATTAGGCCCCCATCAGAGCTGTCCAATCGGCCGAGTCCCACACGGTCGACACGTACCAGACAGGTGAAAAATGGGATGCGGAAAATAACCCTGATGATTCCGCTTGCGTCCGTGCATAGCCCACCCATCTATATTGACCTCTCGCAAGCATACCCAGCCAGAAAAATGCACCCACTGCGTCCCGGAGTCATAGATAGACAATGGTTATCGACCGGGTGGGAGTAGTTCGGAGCTAGACGGACTCAGACGGCTTTTCGACCAACTGTGACGGGGGCTTTAGGAAGTCTGCAGAGTTCAAGTCGCGGCGTTACTCGCACCGACGAACACCGCAATATCGAAGAAATTTGGCAAGGGGAGCGACCGACGTGGCGCGAAGGGCGACGAGGGGGCACCACAGAGTGCTTCAACGCCGCCACTGCCCTGCGTCACTGCCAGCGAGCGGCAGCTGACGCAGCGACGATAATGTTCGGAAACGTTTTTGTCGCCGCGACAAAGCTAAGGCCGGGATCATACTTCCAACGACGAGCGACGCGACCAAATGTTTACCATCCAAATCGACCGAAAATCAATATGCCTTATATGCACTGCCGTTGTCGCTGTTCGCGGAAAATATGATCCCGGCCTAACGCTCGGCGACCACTCGCTGGTCGCTGCAGCTCTGCAGGCCCCTTTAGACTTCCACTCAGAGTCTTACAATCCACGGCAACGGAAAAAGGCTGTGTGGAACAGTTTTTCTCCATTATTTCGCGCTATTCACTTGCCTCTTCCAAATGCGCTTTCTTCATATAGATAAGTCACAGTCTACATTTCTCTGTGAAGCGGGATTATAACAATCAATCTGCGTTTTACATCTTTCCATGAATTCAGTTCAAAACTGCAATTAAACTTGACTGCGGTACTATTTTTTCCCGAACATTGGAGCCATTTCTCAAGGCTAGAAGGCGAGAACGATGCCATTTGTCGCGCTCAAATGCTCTTCAATCTTCGACGACGCACGAAATTCGCCCTCCCCAGCGCTTTTTGTCATTCCCCACTTAAATGGGAATTTCACCAGTGGGTGACAGTCTTAGCCAACTTGAATAGCATTGCGCTTTTTGAAACTCAAGGGATTGCTTTTTTTCACAAAGTCGTCCACGGGTAGCTTCAGACGCCTGATTTCCACTGGCCAGTTCACCGAAAGAAAATGCCTGAAATTTGCCGAAAATTAATCGCGATCCGTAATTTTACCGAGAATTTGATGCGAAAATACCGCGAAACTGACGCGAACTCACCGAGAGGTGTCTGCCGCAAATTTACCGCGAAGATACCACGACAACACAGCCATCATTGTAATGGGAGCGCTCTAGTGAAGCAGCGGAGATGGTCCAGTGGATAACGCGGTAGACTACAACACGATGAAATGTTGAAGGTTGATGGTTCAAATCTTGGCGTGCAATGATGAAAATCACGGGAGATTCACGGCAGAATCCTGGCATTGCCGCATTTTTGCCTGGTGGAGACAATGGGACCTCGGCATAATCCAGAAAATCTCTCAATTGTACCGGAAGTCTGCCGGGGACCTACCACTTCGACTCCGGTCCATCACCGAGGAAGCAGGTTCCCGATCGGTCCTTGGTAGAATGCAGGCGATCATTTTCAGAAATATTGAAGATATTCTTTGGATTCTTAGAAAAAAATCTCAGAATTTTTTTAAAGGCACAGGACACCCAGAAAATTATTTTTTAGGTTTTATCCTTATCTTGAAGAGAGTCACACTCTGATCACAATGGTATATCTGAAATCGTCCAAGACCCCCTACGAACGGAGATACGGCTCTTTGGAAATGCCTGTATTTTGGTGGACGAGTTGTCTCAGGCTTGTATTTCTCTTGATTCGCAGTCGCGGCACGAGAGCAAAAAAGGATGAGGAGATCAATCGAAAAGGGAGTGAAGAACGACGACTCGGTTGAAAATCATCCATCCATCTAGCCGCTATTGAGATCGAAAATCAAGAAGGGGGCCGGGCCTGTGGTGGTCCCCTATATCCCGCTTATTCGGAGGAATTGAGATCTCGCATTTGGCACGTGTTATACAGGAGGGGTCTTCTACACAATTACACGAAAATCTCAAAATTTATATCTGAGGGTGTACTGTGCCTTTAAGGTGATTCATAGCTGAACCCTTCTAATTACACGTTAAAGGCAGTGTTCACGATAGAAAAGCCGTATTTTGGTTTTCCGTGTTTTTGAGTAGATGAGTCGATGAAGTAGAGCTCAATGGGGAAAAGTCCTCACAGAACTCTCAAATACCGTAGAAAAACTGTTCAAAAAAACCTCTGAAACATTTAATTACGCCTATTGGTGTGGTTCGAACACCGCAGACAAAACGTCAAACCTAACGTCGGAAATGATTTTGCGATTCAAGATTCATAGGTAAGTGACTTTGTTTTCTGTTTCCTGTACCAAAAACTCTTTAAGCAAGATGGGTCAATGCCCGTGCTTGAATGTTAGAATCTTTCACGATAAAGAATATCCGAAAATCCGGCAATTGTTCCTCTGGTGAAACGAACGCAGGACAACTGTTATATGACGTGGGCTGGGTGAGCCAATGGGTCGGCTGGTCCACGAGATTTTCACCCACTTCCTGGCCGTTTTCCGTCGTACTTCCGTTCCCACTTTTATTAGAGGGACCCAAAGATTCCATCTTTTTCATCGTGAACACTACCTTTAACATCCTCTATACTCTTAAAAACATGAACTGATTTATACAACACTTTGTTACAAGGAATTATAAAATTCTACATGCATTTCTTAAGTTCAACTTTTTGTAGAATTCTAGTGTTCTTCACTGGGAACATGGCTGTCAGCAGGGATTCTTTATCCTCGGCCAATTCATAGAAATGTGAATCCAGGCGGCGACGAAAAGCTTCCTGCCTAATCCTTCCGAGCTTGTTTCGTAGAAAGAGGCAGCTTATATAAACATTTTCTCAAGAACAAATGCATCCGAACAGCTGCTTCATTCATTAGAAAAACGACTCCAGAGTTGCTTAGCTTTGCAGCTACATACATGCATAAGTAAGTGCGTATGAACTGAAAGAAAAAAAATTAAATGTTAATGAGTTTTGCAGTCTGCTGCCACCAGTGCCCATAAATTTCTCTTGAGAATCGAAAAAGTACATAATTAAGAAAATGAGTCCTCATGACATATGGATGAACTTCGAAATGCGCCTCCAGACTGACTAGTAGTTGAGCAACAGCACGGAACCATTCACCATATAATTACCAGCAGCCTCAGCTAGAGACTCAATAGGACTTCGCCAGCTCGATTAACCCATAAACATAGTCAGGGGTATTTACGCCGGAATAGCTCATAGAACAAGGAAAAGTGAGAAAAAGAGGAAAAAACAGGAAAAAAATTGCAGATGGATTCATAAGATGCCACCTCAAAAAAAAGATAATACAGAACTTTATTGGGGATCACGGCATTATCGTCATTCTCTAAATGGAGGAATCCGCGTCGCAACTCGGAGCTCGCATGTCGAGTGTATGGGGTGGCCCCGTTACGCATAGAAATGATCGATATTGTTCACCACTAATTTGCCCATGGTCAGCATTCTCCGATTTCTTCTTCTCAATTCCCTTTCCTTCTAGCCATTCCTCCCTTTTCTTAATATGTCTGTTTGGTAACTTTTCTTTAGTTGTTCGAGTGTGAATTCTGGAAATATATGATGACTTGGTGGAAGCATATCACGTGGGGGAAAACCCTGCAAAAAAACTCAATGTGTAGGATTACTATATAGAACGACATGTGATAAGAGGGAAAAGGAGAATAGAGTACAAATAACGGAAAAATAGAGGTGAGAAAGACGAATTGTAGTAATGTTGTTCATTCAAAAATCAGGGGTGAGCGTAATCATTATATATCCGTAACGGGGCCACCCCACACGCTCGACACACGCGCTCCTAGTTCCGACGCAGCTTTCCCCCACCTATAGATTGAGGATACATGAGCCACCCACCGCTGGGTGTCTGCCGCAAATCTACCACGAACTCACCGCGGAAATACTGCGGAATCATGGCGCGAGTTTACCGAGAAGTCTGCCGCAAAGGTGCCGCGATAGCTCAGGCACCAATGAGAGCGAAAATGGCTCATTAGACGCGGCGAACTACAAAGCGATGGTTGCGTTAGGTTTGCTGATTAGAATCCTGGAACGCAGTGGCGAGAATCACGGCAGGTTCGCGGCAGAACCCCGACATTGACCCATTTTTGCCGAGTCGAGGGGATTTTATCAGGGGTGCGTTCCAAGAACATTTCCATGGCAAAACGAGTCCATGGAAACGTAGCCACGGTCGCGTGGAAGCATTTTACAGCTATAATTCGTTGCCGTGGGAAGCAAACCTGACCTTGAGAAGTCCTTTTGCTCTCGTACGCCGTCGAGGGAGCATTATTGGAACGCACCCCAGAATTCAAGCAATGCCTTGCTTCCACCTCAAATCCACCGGGAATCGGTCGTTTCAGCTCCAGTCCGGGACCGAGGCGACTGGATCCTCTACAGGTCCTCTGCAGTATCCTGCCAAATTCATCCCAAAATGATTGCTTCGAACTGTGGTGTCACCGTGTTAAATCGTACAGTCTGGCGTGATTGCGTCGAACCGCAGGTTCGCTAAAACGGATTTGCTTCCACTTTCGAACTTACCACGACGTTGTCTAATGTTGATGATCTTCCTGATCAATACGAGTCGGAAAGATGAAAATTACCCTATTTGAACTTGGAAACCACCTTTGGCATTAACGAATGTCTAACGCATTTGAATAAACATAGAAAATGTTTCTGGTAGCAACCGTTGCGCTACTTCCCTTGCGAAACTCGAAAAAGCGTGCGATGCCGGATGTGTACCTCTTCTGGTGTTTGGCTGGCCATTTCACCCAAAATTACAGAAAAATGTAGTTCAATTGTCTGTAAGTAAAGAAGTCACTGTAACGTCACAATGCCATTGGCAAGCTTCTGAACCAACCATGAGCTGATAAAAGACAATCAGGTATTTACATGCGCAGAAGCGACATTACTTTCCGGTCCCCCTATTATGTTTAACGACTCGTATTTGAAAGCTCTTTAGTAAGGCCACATTTCGTGCAGTTTTGCACAAGTTCGGTAACCGACGGAGCACTAGGTCCGATAGGAAGGGGTGTAGAGTATAGTTGTACACGAACGAAATTTTCGAAAGATTTTTCGAAATTTTTTTCGTTCGTTCGACATTTCGTCCAATAAAATTTTTTCAGATTTCGTTCAAATGCGTCGAACGAAAATTTTTCGATTTTCGTTGGCACGAAATCTTTTCGATTTTCGTTCGTTCGACATTTTTTCGAAATTGTACAACTATAGTATAGAGGTTATGAGTTGTAGTGGATATGATGTATGGCATTAGCTATTTACATATACATAAGTCCAACTCCCAAATATGCTGCCGAACAAGCACTCCAACGCAACCTGATTCTCATTAGTGGCTAAAAATCGCAAATGCATCGTTCCGCCAATGTGAGCTAAGCTATCATAGTCGCAATTTCGAGAATTTCAAGCTTGGCTTAGCTTGGATGATGACTCAGGCCATTCTCAGTCTAATGAGTTCCGAAATGCTGTTGCCGGCCGATATGGCTACGCACGATAATGACACGAAACTATGACATTACTATGGTGTTGGACGGGAATTCGAGAGTATACTCGGAAATGCTCTGCTGGCCAAAAATGCGCAAGTCCAGCATCAGTTGCCAACAGTTGACGATTGTGATTTGATCTATCTGAAGGGGCTATAACCAATAACTTCTAAAAAATCACCTAAATAGTTTAGAGTTTTCTTCTGTGTTTTGGCAAACGGGAGAGAGAGGGACTATATGTATATGGCCTAGCTCCCTCGCTTTGAACCGGTCGAAGTAAAGGTTTTCGGGCTCATCCTTTGAAATGACCGACCGCTCCGCTGCTTGCTCCGCCCGGACTCATACGAGCGAGCTAAGCTCTCAGTTTTTCATAGAACTCTTTGGACATCCTACAAGGGTAGCACCTCAGTTCGATTTGACCAATTGTGACAGAACCAAGTCAAGTCAAGTGTAAAAGGGAGGCTATTCGGGGTGCTGAATACAAATCTGCTGTCCGTTTCCCGATGTTCTCAGGCAGATTGTAGGTTACGGTGGTTGTAAAGTGATTTAGCTGGCATTTTCTTCTTTAACATTTCAAAAATCTTAAAATGACCCAAAATTAGTCTCCAACACCCCCAATTAGCTTCAAAGAGAAGTTTTCAACGAGGTCTGAGACTTTCACCAAACCACCATATACCCGCCGTAATCTACCGTAATCTGTCGGAAATCGATAAACGGAAGTCAGCTTCGCAATAAGCGATCCAGATAACGAAGTTTCGAGGCGGATCTATCGTAGCGTTTTGGAAGTCTTTAGAGATCGCATTTTGCCCCGTAATTTCTCGGCTTTGCGCCAAGCCTGTCGACATTTTTCGGAATTCGACAAATGGACTTTCATTTCGTGTTCAGGACCCTAAATAAGCTCCAAAAAAAATATCCAAATGCTTAAGCTATTTTTTAACATCCTGAAAATCGCATGATGGGTGGGTAACCCTTACCTTAGCGCCCAACTGCTCAGGCAAACCATCGCTCCGAGCGGGACCGGCTCCTCCCAAGTATGACGTCATCGCCCGGACAGCGGCCGAGGGGCCAACTGGCACCGCGGTCCCTGTCCGGTGCCAGTTCGCCCCTCGGTCACTCTCGGGGCCACAGCGGTGCCATCGCCAGAGATAGAGAGGCGTGGAATTGATTGTTCTTTGAGTGATAACGTGCGAGCCACGTTATCACTCAAAGAACAGCCAATCCTGCGGGTATAAAAGGCGGCTCGCCTCGTGTAGACGGGTAGTTGGTTTTCGAGGCCACTCTTGAGAGGTGACCTCGGATCACTCTCTGGGGTGCGTTCCAAGAACGTTCCCACGACGTTGTGGGAGGAAAAGCAACTTCACCATGGACAAATTTGCTGTCCATGGATGCGAATTAGACTAAAAGTTGATCTTACGTGGCCGTGGCTACGTTTCCATGGACGCGTTTTGCCATGGGAATGGTCTTGGAACGCACCCCAGGATGACAATTTTTGGCGGCCGAGGGGATCCCCCATGGCCCGCGGTGGGGAAGGCTTCCTCATTGCGGACCATGCTGGGATGATATCCTCGTTGCGGCCTGTGGCAGGATTAACCTCCTGACCCACAGGCTGTAACAGGTACCTTATCCTTTTACAGGCTTAATCCTCTCCATAAGAGGCGGAAATAAAGAAAAAATAGCAATTAGGAAATTTTGAAAATCGCCCGAACAGAGACCGCAGTGCCAGTTGGGACCGAAGATCGCTCCAAGCGATACTGCTGTGGCCCGGAGAGCGGCTGCTGTGGCCCGAGTAGATGGCTAATTTTCGCTCGGAGCGGAGAGGCAGCGCCGCTCGAGTAGCTCTGCGGTACCGCTTGGAGCGATGGTTTGTCTGAGTGAGGAAACCCCCATAACTCGGTTTAGAGACGTTTTCAGCAGTTACAAATATAGATTTGAAAACGTCATTGGAAGTACGCTAACTGGTGTGAATTTCTTTGACAAAGGCGTTTTCGACCAGTTGTCATTTCCTAGGCAGATAAAATGCGTGATTTGATCTATTATGAAAAAAACGTTCAGTCAGGAACTCCCAATTAAAAGAGAATACCCACAAAATTAAATGAATGTTTTACAAGACTTCTTCTTGGGACATCTTACAATTGGCAACTTCGAATGCACACATTAAGTCCCTACCTGACCACAGCCAAGTATAAGTTAACCACTCATCATTTGCATTTCAGCTCGTAACCCAATTACTGGCGAAGTGAAAGCAACGGCACAACAGCAGCAGATCACCGTTTGATGTCGAGAATGGTCCTCTACAACATCCTATGGAATCATGCCAAAAAAGACAACTCCACCGCCACTGCTATCACAACGCAAAGTTCATGCTTCCTTCCATGAACGACATGTGGCGATATCGACCCGCAGTCGATATCGCTGTTTCGTGAGCCAGTATAACTCCCGGACTAATCCTTGCCCTCCAATTATTGTCTTCAAATTGTGTTATCGCTGTGGCTTTCTAATTGAATCTACAAATTTTTTTGAGAAGCACAACCCGCATGTATCTTATTGTTTGGCCTCTAATACGATTACAGTAAAACATTACTGCAAAACGCATAATATGTAGTATTTGATACGTTGCAGTTTCTAATGCATTTATTGTATGTATACCATATTTAATAGATGATTTTTTGTGGTTATTGAATGAGTGGAAGTGTTGAGAGCGGGCAGAAAACTGGCACAGGCAAATTTTACCTTTCGGAGCTTTAAAGTTGCTCCGCATTGTCTCCCGATTTCCTGCAATTCTTGCTATGATTTTTTCCAGTATGTCCAGCCACAAGTATTTTCTTGAAGGTTTTGGTGCACTACAAACTGAAGGTTGTTCAAAAAAACATGCTCTCCCGTTTGCTCTAATTGCTTATATTTCATCTGGTTTCAAATTTCCTTACTTCACAAGGGAAACACAATTAGTCGGCCTGGCCATTTCGAAATTCGGATAGATGTACTTCTCTAGAACCGCTTTTGACGTAGAATCCGGTTGTTCTCTTCGCAGCTGTCTAGAACCACTCTTTAAAAAGTTATACGCGTTTTTCATCTGATTTCCTAACTCACTGCACCTTCCGAAGTACCCAGAAATCTTCCCGAAATCTAGAAACGGACCTCATAATCGTGTTCAGCGCCCACGGTAACCTCCATGTATGGAGTTTGGGTGAAGGAACATTCTTCGAACTTACTAGGGAACCTCGCAGGGCCATCCCCACCAGGGATGTGCGGAAAAATATTTTTGGAATCAAAAAACAGAAAATCTAGTTTGACAGAAAATCTCCAAAAATGAGCAGAAAACAGAAAATTATTACAGAGCAAGAAGTATAAACGCCCAAAAAAGGCAGAATATGAGTGTGAAGAGATGAAAAAATGTTTCTCTAACCTTCCTTTCCTCAGGCACTAAAGGCTCGATTACTTTAGTACGTAGATGCACTTGGAGCGAACTTTCCCTTCCCTAGTGTACATACTCCGCTAACGCGTAGCTAGATGCCTCACACGGAAACTAGAGATGACCGGGGTTTCGGAGGCATCTAGTCTAAATTTGAAACGAGAATTTACGTAAATTACGGAAAGTTTAGCCTCAGTTGGTGGAATTTTAGCTACAGCGCCCGCATATTCTACGCTTATTCTCGTTGCAGCACTCGGTCGATCGACCCACCCAGTCTTGATCCGTACTAGAAAGACGATCCCCGCTGCGATCGAGCGCATCGCCGTTTCTTCCCCACGGCCTGCAGCATACCAGCGGCCAAAATTATCCCTAGCAAGGTCTTCCAGAGAGCGACACGGGGTCAGCCTCCACGACCACCCACAGAGTGTGAAGTTATCCGTGGGTTGACTGGGCCAACACTGTTCAGACGGCATCCCTGCAATCCGCGTAGCCAGTGCGGGTTTGAGATTGCATTTCAACACAGGCTATCGCTAAATCCGTAGAATCTCGTTACAAAATTATAGCGAGAATATACGGGTTTAACTTCAGAGAGATCAATGTTTCGAATTTAGCCTTCGTTTTTACGTAGAATACGCGCAGAATTCGCACCCTTGTAGCCACGACACAAGAATATGCGGGTTTTAGCTAACGTAGCTTAAACCCTTGAGTTCTCGCAACATGGAATGGGACGGCGTCTCAGGCCGCGCCCTTGGAGGCATCTAGCTACGCGTTGGCAGAGTATTTTGTCACTAATTGTGGGATAACTGCTGGCTTGTACACTGTGCTACTCCTCAGAGCCGAAAGTCACGCCCGTACCGCGGCTATGCCGTTAGAGTATAAATGACATGACGCGCTGCTCGCTCCATCATCGAGACCCTCTCGTACCTCTGTGGCAGAATTATCATCTGCCTCATAACCTCACCATCAATTTCTTGGCGCTTCATCTTAAGGGCACGGTTCGCGATAAAAACTACCTTTAGGCTATCTTCATGAGAATGTGAATTTGGTCATCACAAAAGTAAAAATAAGTGAAAAAACTCGGAATTTAGGGGGAAAAATGCTCAAAAACAAAGTATAATGGCTAATTACCGGTGTCGTACGGCCCCCTAATTAACGTGATTTTCATTAATGCTTGCTTATCCGCTTTTTATTTTGCTGTTAAAATAGTCAGTAGAGATGCTCAGGAGTTTCTTTAGAAACAAAATAAAAGTTGACAAAACAGGATTTTACACGAATCTCGAAAATTGGGGGCGGGAGGACACCAGGCAATAACTTGTTCTTGAGCGTTTTTTCTGCAATTTTCTACTTATTTTCACTCTTGTGATGCCCAGGTCTATCATTCCATGGCAATAGCACAACAACCGATTTTATCGAGAACCCTGCCTTTAACTGAATTCTGTACCATCTGCTTTGCAATAAGTTGCAACACGTATTAAGAATTTGCGCGCATGACACAGTCGGGGCCAACATTACCCCGCTTCACCAAAGCGGAAGCGCTGGAGAATTCTTCGTTTCTGCCAACGTGTGGGAATTATTCATCTTCAAGCGGCGCGCCAGTGCAGGTATGAATGACGTTAAGTAGTAATGGCTTATTATTGTTAGTATACAGTAGCATTGCAGTTTCCGCGTCATTTGAGCGTGTCGCGTACCATCTGAAGGATTCGTCAACCATAAACCTCCGGGTAAGGGTATCCACTATAAGATCAACATAAAGAATCGGTTTCCTGAATCCTTATTGGGATGCGAAGCACATTCGATGTCGTATTCGTAGAGGCTTGAATTGTTCTCGCATCTGCTCAGTGGTTTGCGGGAGCCAGCCGACTTCCCGATGAGTGCATTCATCTCCCTACATGAATCTTTTACAAATTAAAGGACCCTGGACGGATAGTTGGTTTCGTTCCCCTCTGTTAGGATCGAACCCTACGGTGTACAGCGAACAGCAGCACTTCCTCCCACCACGCCACAAGTGCCCTAATGGATAACCACAACAGCGAGATAAAAGTGTCCAGGAACTGCTTAGAGCCTAGGTGAAGTACACCCTTAAAGGCAGCATACACGCTCGTAAACATGTTTGAGATAACTACGGAAATAGAATAGTATGGCTCAGAACACAACGCCTACGCATTTTTAAATCCGTCGCGCTTCTGTCGGTGTGTACGGCGGATGTGGGAGCAGATCCCACCCCTTATTAGCGATGGATTCGATTACATGGCGCACACAATGTGGACGGGCGTTATCGTGATAGAGCACGATGTGGTTTCTTTTTTGCGCGGTCTTTTCGCCTCGTATTCAGCGTTAGGCGTCGTTTATACTTCCACTGTCGAGCGGCGCGCCGAGATGCAATTCTACAATATCGATCGTACCGCGCCAAGTGATCGATATAAGGGCCCGAATAGAGTTCCGCCGCGGAGAGGCGCGGCAGCATGCAATGGAGTATCGATCCTGCGGCACCGCACGATCGATTCTCATTCATTGCATGCTGCCGCGCCTTTTAGCGGCGGAACTCTATTCGGACCCTTACAGAAATGCACTGTGCCGAACCGCTTGACGGAGGGAGTATAAACGACGCCTTAAAGGCACAGTACACCCTCAGATATGAATTTTGAGATTTTCGTGTAATTGTGTAGAAGACCCCACTAGTATAACACGTGCCAAATGCGAGATCTCAATTTCTCCAAATAAGCGAGATATAAGCGACCACCACGGGCCCAACCCCCGCCAGCCACCACCACAGGCCCGGCCCCCTTCCTGATTTCCGATCTCAATAGCGGCTTCATCGATGGATGATTTTCAACAGAGTCGTCGTTCTTCACTCCCTTTCCGATCTATCTCCTCGTTCTGTTTCGCTCTCGTGCTGCGACTGCGAATGAAAAGAAATACAGGCCTTATACAACTCGTCCACCAAATTTTTGCCCTCAAAATAGAGAAATTTTCAAGGAGCCATATCTCCGTACGTAGGGGGTCTGGGACAATTCCAGAAGTACCATTGTGATTATAGTGTGACCTTCTCCAAGAAAAGCATAAAACCTTAAAAATAATTTTCTGGGTGTCCTGTGCCTCTGATGGCACAGCACATCCTCAGATGTGAATTTTGAGATTTTCGTGTAGTTGTGTAGCAGACCCCTCCTGTATAACACGTGAAAAGGGGGTGCTCTCAAATCCTCCAAATAAGCGAGATATAAGCGACCACCACAGGCCCGACCCACTAACAGATTTTCGACCTCGATAGCGGCTCGACGGATGGATGATTTCAACCGAGTCGTCGTTCTTCAGTCCATTGCCGGACTGTCTCCTTATCATGGCTCGCTCTCGCGCAACGATTGCGAATGAGGAGAAACACAGGCCTGAGACAACTCGTCCACGAAATTTTTGCCCTCAAAAAACAGGCATTTTCATGGAGACATATTTCCGTTTGTAGGAGGTCTTGGACGATTTCAGAAATACCACTGTGATCAGCGTGTGACTGTCTTCAAGATAGGCATGAAATCTGAAAATCAATCTTTCGGGTGTCCTGTGCCTTTAAGGCGATCAAGCTGAGCCAGATAGACGTTGCTGTTGATGCTGAATTGCCGCTTGCCATTTCTTTCAGGGATTCTCCATTGTCGCCTTTCATCTGAGTCGTTAAACCAATAACAAATGCCATTTGAAATGATTTCCTAATGGGTGATTCCACTTCTGTTCCACCACACACACCACATAGCCCTCTTACAGTGCACGTCTTTTGTTATTCCATTGAGGGAGATACCTGGCGAAGGGAAGATCCTCTTTCTTTTGATGTTTTTGAAAAGAAGTCATGACTCATCCCAGTGACAAGATTCTTCAAAAATGGTGTTTGTTCGTTTCGCTGCAGTAAATCGGTGAAAATTCGAACGCGTTCAGCTTCGTTGTCAGAGAGCTCTTGGGGCACCCATCCAGCCAATTCCCATACCTTTCCAAGCTTCTTCAGGCGTAGAAGGATCGTTGATTGATTAACATTAAAGCCTTCAGCCAGCATACACGTTGTCAGGCTTTCGTCCTCTTCCACGGCTGTCAGACGAGCTTGATCATCAAAATCCGATGGCCGATCTCTTCCTTCTTTGTCCTCAAAACTAGTGTCACCTGATTTAAGCCGAATAAACCGCTCCCGCACGGCACTATCAGTAATATCGCCAAAAAGTTTGTTGAGATCGAGAAATGACTGGGCTGCGGTCCATCCTTTCTCGTAGTGTTAGAGCATAATGTGGCGAATATGAGTGCTATTTTCGAAACGCATATTTTAGCTAAGAATTGAGGATTATTTTTTTATAAATTTTGAGGAAAAAACGCAATTTTTACTAAAGAAAAACGCATTAATGAAAACGTTCCATAATTATGCATCAACCCAATATTTTCATGTCGTGCAAGACCGACTTCGCTGGCAGCTCTGGATATAAGGAACAAGCCGTGCGATCTAGCCGCCTTCTTACGCTTGTGAGAAGAAGCTCCGCTGAGACTGATAAGAAAAAGAAGACTGCCTGATATCTATGGAGAGACTGTCGGGACTCGGTGCTGGACCGGAGCCGACGCGACAGATTCCTGGCAGATTCGCGGTAGAAGCAAAGCACCGCAGGGGGTCTGCCGCGAAATATGCCAGCACCGGTAGCATGAACAAGATTCGAGCCATCAACCTTTACCAATCCCTCTCTTTTTAGTCCGCAGCGTTAGCGGCTAGGCTATCTCCACTACTGCACTAGAGCCCTTTCAATGGTTGAGTTATCACGATAATTACGCGGTAAATTCGCATCATTTTCGTGGTATTTTCGCGGCTCGCGATATTTTCTCGTCAAATTCTCGGTGGAATACAGGCTCGCAGTGAACTGTCGATAAATTCCCGGCAATATCCTCCTGCGTGAACTTTCAGATGTGTGAATCGCCAGACATGAAAGTTATGCGGTTGATCCGCTCAGTCACAGTGGAAGACAACATTTATTTCTTTTTGCAAGTGTTCATATGTCGACGTAAAACCGTGCTTCCTGAATAGAATCCACCGCAGGAACTACATTGCAACCGCTCTTCTGAAATTATAAAACATCGAAGATTTCACGAGAAAACTGTGTTTAATGGTGTTAAGCTATGCAGCAGCTGACTACAGCTGAGATGGCCCTCATACATTGGAGCATCGGCGAGTAGAAACCTGTCAGCAAACTTACTCATATGGACCCGGGTCATGTGATGTCGCCTTTCTGATGTTGTCTTGAACAGCTGATTGCATACTTCGCAAGTATATTTCACCTCGGGCATATGTATAGCACGAACGTGTAGTCGCATTCTGGAATAGGCCCTTTGATCGGATCATAAACATAACTAACGCCATCAGCGCTGAAAATTGCAATCTGTGAGAAACCTCGCAACGGCGAAACTTGTGAAGGCCATAAGATAAATCAGGGAATAATTGTACATGAAACTGAGGTGCCAGTATTTGGCCCTCACCAAAATAAACCCTTCCTGCTTATGATTCGAGACTCGTTCTCAATTTAAGATCTAGAAAAATCGTGTAGCTGCATGGTTTCAAATATCTCACCTTTCTTTTATGGCAAATTGAGATCCGCAGTACTCACAAGAGAAAGGCGTGGAGCCAGTGTGCGAGCGCAGGTGGCGGGATAGCAAATATCTGAACGGCAAAATAAGAAAAAAGGCTGTAGAAACAAGCGATTAGGCAATCAATTTCAGTCCGAAGCCCAGTTCACAGCCGGATGCAGAAGCTAAAGGCAGCACTGCCAACTGTTGCTTAACCGCCACAACACCACAATATCCAGTCATTCGCGACGCCTTTTACAGCTAGCTGTTTCAGACGCCGACTATGAGCGTTTGGCGTAGTTCATAGTCAGGCACAGAAGCTTCTATAACTTTCTTAGGCGACGCATCGTTGCGAACTCTGCATTTTTTTTTGCACAACACCCCCGAAGCCGGAATCATACTTCTCACAGCCGCAAATAGCCGCTGGCACCATCTGAGCTGATAACATCGCACGCGAGAAATAGGCGCAAGCGCAACGCGACAGAAGTGTCAACTGCTTTGAGCCGCTGACGCGCTTCGCAGGAAGCATGAACCCGGCTTCAGCGCCATCATGTTCTATCCAAGTATACGCAGAGGTGCGGCAGCCACATCACAAAGCGTCGTTTAGAAATCCGTCGCCTAGCGGTGCGGAAGTGAATCCTTATGATATTGATCACTCGACACGGTATGATCAATGGCATAGGTTTGCTTTTTATGGCGCCGCTCGGCGACGAAAGTATGAACGACGCCTCATTGCGTCATAGTGCATTTCTCATAGGCGCGCTTCGATCGCGGACGTAGAGATATGGTCCAGGCTTATTTACCGTTCACGGCCTTCTCCCGTCAGATAGTACCTGCCCCAAGATGCGGCGATGGCAAGTATAAACGGGCCCAAATTTCAGTCGCGTTAATTGCCCGTGTAATACACAAGGGCCACAGTCAAACTATTCATATCAGGCAAATCGATTTTTACACAATGAACATTGTGTTGGGTCGCTTGTCACGTGAACTATGAACTTAGCCAAGGTGTTACGCGCAACAGTTCCTACCTAGACGGATAGCCGTTTCATCAAATTCATCAAGGCATAAAACGCATCAGGAAAGCTAGCCGCAGCGACTTCAAGACTTAGCGTCCGACTATGAACTAGACTCACAAAATTGTCTTGACTTCTCGCTCTGAAACCAAAAGACAGCAAAATCATCCTGTGGTTTTCCGAAACATACAAATTCCGCAATGATTCACAAAACGTGGAGATTTCTCGGCAAAACTTCCAAGTGTACGAACATACCTGTGGCCGTATGGCTTCCTTGCCCTACTGCATCCTCGCCACATACAGATTCGACTACTAGCAACTACATGGCTTTCTGAAATGAAAAAGGCAGGAAAAAAGCAATTAGCACGGAGGCCAAAGTTCCTATGGGACAAACCTGCATGATCCTGAAAGTTTTGCAAATCTTCAAAGCTGGCTGCACAATTTTCCCACAGGCATTCGTGAGCATTCAGCACAACGCCTTCCTAAACAATCGTACAAATTTCCGCGCACAAAGAAGAGAATAAAGTGTTTACTTACTTTTTTCCACAAATACACTCAACATTTGTGAATTTCAAACTCTTAGGCATAATTAATACTTGATGTCACATTTTAGGCAAAAAGAGAAGTTGAGGCGGATGCATCTTTGAGGAACCAGATCGCATCACTGAGAACGTTTGAAATCATTCGAAGAGGGCGCGAATTGGCCAGACCCCGTGTATGTTTAGGAAGAAAACGCAATGTGTGAAAATTTTACCACGTCCGGAACATTGAGGCTCATCGATCCATCTTCTTCCTCACCTGTTTGACATCTCTCATCAATTGACTAAAAATGTTAAATGTCATAATCTGATAATCTACATGAATCATACTTTAAAGCACAGTCCACGTCAACGAAAAAGAGCGGTTGTGTGTTTCCACTAAGCATACTGTAGACTGCACCATAATCGACGGCAAAGTTGAATATTTTTTCCAGAATGTTGAAGAAAAAACAACAGAAACGTTTCCGATGTTTTTTCTTCAAAATTCAGGACAAAAAAATAACTCTCCCGTCGATTATGGCGCAAACTATAGAGGCTTAGCGGAAATACGCAGCACTAGCAAAAGAACCAGAAAACTATGGGAAAACTATCGTTTTTTCGCCATCTAGATCTTTCATGAAAACAAAAATACTATACAAAAAAAAATCAAAATAATTATTTACTACCCATTCTAAGTCAAGCATTTGAATGTTGGAAAAAATCAAAATGACTCACTCCAGACGGAACTTGAAATGCATAGGAATGCTCCTGCTCGCCCAATTCCCACTGTCCAACACGATGATAGTAGTCATGCGTGGAATTGACAAAGTGGTCAAAATCATTTGATGGTAGGTACCAATGGTCAAACCCATCCACTTGTGATGACTGCGTGACATTCTGGAACAGACTTCAGAGAAATTATAATAAAAGAGAGATCAGAAATGACACGGAAAAGTTGAACTCCTTTACCAGATTCCACTGATAGGACCGAGAGATTTGATTTCATTTGATTTATTACACGGCAGAACAATGTAGGAGACAAAGAATAAAAAGAAACACCTACACGGCAATTAAAGAGACAATAGATAGTCGAACAATAATAAAGCAAATGGATGAACTGACTAGTAGGCATACACCGGCACCACGAAGAAATGGGATATTACAAACATCTCTCCTGGGACAACCAATAGCTCTCAAGCGCCTTTTTGAATTCACTCAACCTCCCAACTACCACAGAAATTGCAGATTCGCACTAAAATTCACCCTTACCCCCCTTTCATACTTCGAAAACGGCGAGAAAAATCGCAGAAATCCGCGATTTTTGTCGCTGTTATTACGGATTTCCCTAGAAACAGGCTAATCGTGCGAGGACCATCTGACATCACGGGTAGGGACGCAGAGGGATCTTTGTAGTATTGAAGGGGACGGATTTCGTTCACTTTCTGAGAGAGGTTTGCACTCAGTAAATGCGCCTTCTCCTGTTTGGGGAGGTGAATGCTCCGTACAATGCGACAAGACCAGAAGTAGATCTCTGGCCACCGTACGGAGTGGAAAGTGTTGCAAGGAGTGAGCAGGACTTCGGGGGAATTGTGCAGGACGTCACTGAAGATGCGCAGGACTTCAGTGGGGATGTGCAGGACTTCAGGGGGAGTGTGCAGGAAGTGATAGAAAGTGTGCAGGACACCAGTGGGAGTGTGCAGGACGTGATAGAAAGTGTGCAGGACGCCAGTGGGAGTGTGCAGGATTTAGGGGGGAGTATACAGAACGTCATAGAAAGTGTGCAGGATTTTAGTGGGAGCGTGCAGTGAGTGGTAGAAAGTGTGCATGACGTGATAGAAAGTGTGCAGGACACCAGAGGGAGTGTGCAGGACGTCATAGAAAGTGTGCAGGACTTCAGTGGGAGTGTGAAGGATTTAGGGGGAGTGTGCAGGACGTGATAGAAAGTGTGCAGGACACCAGTGGGAGTGTGCAGGACGTGATAGAAAGTGTGCAGGACTTTAGTGGGAGCGTGCAGGAAGTGATAGAAAGTGTGCAGGACACCAGTGGGAGTGTGCAGGACGACATATAAAATGTGCAGGACTTTAGTGGGAGTGTGCAGGACACCAGTGGGAGTGTGCAGAACGAGATAGAAAGTGTGCAGGACGCCAGTAGGAGTGTGCAGGATTTAGGGGGGAAGATACAGAACGTCATAGAAAGTGTGCAGGATTTTACTGGGAGCGTGCAGGAAGTGATAGAAAGTGTGCAGGACACCAGTGGGAATGTTCAGGACGTTATAGAAGGTGTGCAGGACTTCAGTGGGAGTGTGAAAGATTTAGGGGGAGTGTGCAGGACGTGATAGAAAGTGTGCAGGACTTTAGTAGGAGTGTACAGGACTTCAGTGGGGGTGTGCAGGACTTTAGGGGGAGTGTGCAGGACTTTAGTGGGAGCGTGCAGGAAGTGATAGAAAGTGTGCAGGACACCAGTGGGAGTGTGCAGGACGTCATATAAAGTGTGCAGGACTTCAATGGGAGTGTGCAGGACTTTAGGAGGAGTGTGCAGGAAGTGATAGAAGGTGTGCAGGACACCAGTGGAAGTGTGCAGGACGTGATAGAAAGTGTGCAGGACACCAGTGGGAGTGTGCATGATTTAGGGGGGAGTGTGCAGAACGTCATAGAAAGTGTGCAGGACACCAGGACATCACTTTCTATGACGTCCTGCACACCCCCCAAAGTCCTGCACACTCTCACTAGAGTCTTTCACACTCCCACTGATGTCCTGCGCACTTTCTATGACGTCCTGCACACTCCCCCTAAAGTCCTGCACACTTTCTGTGGTGTCCTGCACACTCCCACTGATGTCCTGCGCACTTTCTATGACGTCCTGCACACTCCCCCTAAAGTCCTGCACACTTTCTGTGGTGTCCTGCACACTCCCACTGATGTCCTGCGCACTTTCTATGACGTCCTGCACACTCCCCCGAAAGTTCTGCACACTCCCACCGAAGTCCTGCGCACTTTTATACACAATACTCTATGCGAGCTTAACAAAAATATGCTGCTAATAACTTCTCTAGGATGACGCTGTAGGGACAAGAATCATCTCAACCATTCTTCTCGCAAATCCTCAAGCTGCGAAAAAAAATCGCTCAAATTTTTTCGATGAATTCGATAAAACAACTGGGAGCGAAATTTATCGCTGCAATCCGCGTCGAAAACCGCAGCTTGAATGTGCGATTTTTTTCGCCAGCGATAAAATTCGCGTTACTCTGGTATGCTTAACCATTGCAGATCTGCGATTTTTTTTCGCAACTTCCAAAGTATGAAAGGGGGGTTACCTCGCGGGTAAATCGTTCATCAATGCGGACCCAGGCAATGCCTCAACTCTACCCTGAATCTTCCGCGGATTTTTCGCTTCGGTTCCGGCCCGGTGCAGAGACGGCAGGTTCCCAACCAGGGATGTGCGGGAAAAACAATCTCAAAAACAGAAAATTCACTTTAACAGAGAACAGAAAAAAAATTACAAAAATAGGCAGAGAACAGAAAATTTCTCAAAAATCAATAAAAGGTCAAAAGCGTAAAGTAACGGAGATTTTTCCAGATTTAAAAATTTTACACATTTTTCCAAGCTAATTTGTTCTTTTGCACAATATCCAAAAGGCAACAGTTGCCCAGAGGAAAAATGTAGACTCGCGAAAGAGGCAGATTGTAAGTGCAAAATGCCTGTCTAACCTCCTTTCTCCTGAGACAACAGTTTACCATTACTTCATCAGAAGATATCAACATGCGTGAAGAGCACATAGCTTAAGTCGGAGCGGACTTGCCCTTCCCTTGTGTACAAATTTTGACGATAATTTCGAGATAATCGTTGGGCTGAACACTGTACTGCTCCTTAACGCCTCAAGGGTCGTTTATACTTCCGCCGCCGAGCGGCGCGGCGAAGTGCAATCCTACAGTATCGATCGTGCCGCGCCGCGTGATCAATATTACAGGTATGCACTGTGCAGCGCGGCTCGGCGGCGGGAATATAAAGACGTCTTAGAATAACGCGCGCGCGGGTGTGCCATGTGAGTATAAATGTCCCAATGCGCCGCTAGCTCCACCATCGTGGGTTCGCTCGTAACTCTATAACAGTTTTAAGAACTTCATCACCACCCCATCATCAAATTCATTGCTCTTCATCTGATTCAAATTCTGTACCGTCCTGCGCAGGAATGAGTTAACAGTTCCTGCGCAGAGCACACGAGCTTAACATCTGCGTGAATGGCACAGTTGAGGCAACACTATGCCCAGCTCAACTAAAGCGGTGACACTGGACAATTTCCAGTTTTTGCTCACGTGTAGAAAGTTTTCATACTCTAAAGCCGCGCCAGTAAGTGTACGAATAGTAGGCGCTGAAAAATGTAGATACTCATTATTGTTGTTATACAATAAAATTGGAGTTTTTGCGTTGTTACTGTATGGCATACATACCTTCTGAGGGTATCGTCAACGGTAAACCTCTGAGCAAGGGTAACCACTATAGGCTAAAAATGAAGGCACGGCACCCTCAATCCCGAGTGATGGCCGTCGTGTGTTCGAAGCCCTGAAGAAGCGGGAGAAACGGGAGAGACTCAGCGAGAGGGCTGTGGCTAGCCCCGTGTTGCGTCCAATCAGGATCATCGCTCCTCCCCCGTTTCTCCCGCCTCTTCAGAGATTGGAATACACGATGGCTCCACCCTCAATCCCTACAGGTATAAGCAGCGTATTGGGCGTCTATTTCATAGAGGCTTAGATGGTTTTCAGGACTACACAGTGAGATGCGGTGGTCACCCGACTTCCCAGTCAGATTCTTCATCTCCTTATATGGATTCACTACCGATTCAAGAACTCCGAAGGGATAGTAGATCTAGTTGCCCTAAGCGCGGATCGAACCCTACCGTGTCGAGCGAACAGCAGCGCCTCCTGCCACTACATCATCCCAGCTCGGGTAGCCACTATAGCCAGATACACCAGTTTACCATAGGGAACTGCGAAAAGAATTTCGGTGACGGCTTTTAAACCTATGGGTTTACCGTCTATGAGTTCGGCTACTATGATTAACCGTCTCTGAAGTAAATTTGCCACACGTGCAACGATTTTTTTGTTTCCTGTCATTTTTCGCCTATTTTGATAGAAATAGAAAACAAGGCCAGATATGGCCAGAAAACAGAAAACCGAGAAATCCGCACATCCCTGATCCGAACAGATGTGCGGCCAAATCCAGTCAATGCCTTCCAGACTATGTAATGTAATTATATTGAGCAGTCTCACCTCGTTCTCAAAATCCCAATTTCGTGGTCTTTCTTCGTAGTCCAGCTTAGCCATGTCAGCGAGCATTACTAAATTGTCCGAATCCTCCATAACTGCTAAGCAAAACCTCGTAGAGCAATCGTTCAGAACTTCGTCCACACGTCTTTCAAACGCCTCTGTCAACAGAATCGATATTATATTAGTTCCCCTAGGCACGAAAGTACGGGAAATCCAGCTTTTCATGCATGGAAAAGTATTCTTATAGATCACTGAAACTAGATCTTAAATGTTTAACGTGATGGGTTGTTTTTTTTTTGAATAAACAAAAATTGAAGTTGACTCGTCTTTTGCAGTTCGAGAGATCAAGCCAAGTGATTCGGGGTCGAAGTCGAACAGCAAAATACGAACAACTCCCGCATTTTCATGTACTGTGACTAAAACCAATCATAATTCACGAGAAGGGCACTCTCAGATAAATACCAGGCTCGAAACGAAACGGCTCTTTTGAGACTAATCCTCATCGACAGTAGGGCCCTCGCTGATGGTCTTGGTTCAACTAGAGCCCCTTTTACACTGCTGTGGCAAAACAACGACCTGCTATTCCACCACCATTACAGCAACAGCTGTTGATAGGTGAGGTGACTGTCTAAGCGACCAACAGTTTTAACTTCTACTCAAATCACTATATTTTTCTACCGAATTTCCATAAGCGAGAAAGGATTTAACGATTGACATCGCTTGCAGACAGACAAATACAACTAATCACAAACATTTACTTGCAGAAACGGCAAGACATATCCCATAAGTGGCGGAAGCATATAAAGTGAAATATTTGCATATACAAAGTGACAGGTACATAGTGTATGTGAAGTATAAACCGAAAGCAAGCAAAGAAGAAATGGGTCGAAAAAACACTGGACATTTTTTCTTGTACGAGAAGTTTTATCTAACTAACTTTCTTGAACCCTCTCCGTCTTAAAGGCATTGTACACGACGGGAAAATTGCGTTTTTTTTGGCAGAAACGTAAGCTATGAGCCCTCTAAGAAGAAGAGTAGCAACAGAAGTACGACGAAAAACCGCCAAGAAGTGGGTGAAAATCTCGTGAAACAGCCGACCTATTGGATTACCCCGCCAGCGTCAAATAGAAGTTGTCCTGCGTTCGCTTCACCAGTGGAGCAGTTGTCTAATTTTTATCGCGTCAGATTCTGACATTCAAGTCTGAGCAGTGGCCCATCTTAACTTTTATGAGTTTTCGATACAATAAGCTGAAAACAAAGTAGCTTCCCAAAGAATTTTGGACGGCAAAATCATTTCCGACTTTGGGTCTGACGCTTTGCCTGCAGTCTTTCCAAACACCAAACAGGCGTAGTTACACATTTGAGAGGTTTCTCTAAACAGTTTTTCTCCGGTATTCGACTGTTCTGTGAGGACTTTTCCCTATTGACCTCTACATAGTGGACTTCCCTACCCAAAATCAGAAAACTAGAACACGGTTTTTTTTTCAAAAACACTGCCTTTAACTATTCCGCCTTACTCCAACAGTAGAAAAAACGCCAACAAAAAATGAAGCTAAAAATTGGAATGGATTATTGCGTCACAGTGACACATGTGAGAGTTCACAAAGAAAAAGTACACGGCAAATCATATAATTTCTGGAAACGACTTAAAATCACCCATGGTAAAGCAATACAAAGCACTTTAAAGCAGGATAAATCATGTACAAATTGATTAGGCAGACGTCTAACATCCGAAGAGATAGCTTCAGACAAGCTTTTTTTAAATGTCAATGGGCAATAAAGCAAAAAAAACACACAAAACTTCAACTCTATCATCTCTACTTCACAAACTACAACTTCACATCATCTCCCAGAGTTTTAGAAACCCATGAGCTGAAATGCCAATCATGATATCGTTTCCTATTAGGGGTATGGACAAATTACACTGGCAGACGACGGCCTTGGATCAGAGTACCTACCACGATGTCGTGGGAATAAGGAAGGCCAACAAGGAAGTGCAACCGGGCCATCTAGCCGTTTGCAACGAATTTTATACATCTCCATACTCCTTTGATGAAGTTTCTGATTCCATGTTTGCAGCTGCAAAACATCTCTACCAACTGAGTTACGGAGATTTTGGTTTTCTTCGGGGTTTTGGGTCATTTACAAGGGATCAGGCCTCAACCGGGGCCTTGATCTACCCACGATGACATTTTTACCACCTACATTACATAGTCACATAGTTCGCATCACCTTTTTAGCCCCTCGAAATCGACGTCTCTTAACAGCCGGTTCATCTTCCCATGTTCTGTTGATTACCCTGTATATTGATGCCTCAATCAATGACAACAGAACCTGGCTTTATCCATTCACCTTTTACAAAATGTTCATGTTCATATTCATGTTTAGTGCATAACGTAAACTTACGTGAGGGTATTCGCATATATACGGCCTATTTTAGAGTTCCATCGCGGCGCGGCGGAACTCTAAAGCCCCTTAAATTAGTGAGAGTAAAACGCATCCATGTTTTTTTTTCGATCGCCACCACCAAAATATCGGCCTTCGAGTACTGTTCCTTGACGCTCAGCGTCTTCGAATGACAAAATGTGGTGGTTCCATGATGCCACATGAAGAAAGCAGCGGCAGTGGCTCCTACACTGACTCCGTAAGTAGTTTGGGAGACTTGTTTTACAGCCACAAACTTCAAAACGTCATTGCAAGTATTTTTATTGGTATGTATTTCGTTACAAACGGCTAAGTCAGCCAATTGCAGTTTCTTGGTTAACGCAAAGCCGCAGTAAAGCCCAATGAGGTGCTCGCACGACTCAATGCAGACACTTTCATGCCGTAACCTCACTATAACTATGCGGCGACGCATTCACAACATCGTGGCAGTATTTCTGGATCAGTGCCAGGAGGAATGGGCAGCAACTGGCAAACAAGTGGAATCCTGTGCGTTTGTACAAATAATGGCATTAGTAAACCGAAACGTAAGGAAGCCGGCTAGCTCAGGCAATAACTCTCCGACTCCCAAAAACTTCCTCCTCTCATGTGGAAATCAACCTCGACTCACTACCCCATTCATTCTCACGACGAATAAGGCGTACCATAAACGGCACAACCGCCAGTATCAGGCAACCATTCAAAATCATCTGAAAAATGAAAATGATTAACAAGGAGAATTTCGGGAAACAAAAGTTATTCAATGGAGGATGAGTCTCACAGATGCAGTGAACAGGTTTCTGTAGTTGTTATAACGGTACTCGCATGGAACAGGACACTGGAAGTGCGGCACCCAGGTGATCACGTGGTCAGATACCTGACAAAAAATCACAATGATGGCACAGTCCATACGGAATTATTGTTCGTCGGAGCAGTGCATGCCCAGCAGTTAGCGCCTCTGCACGTCCATGTAGTCTCCTCGAAAAATTTAAACGGGTGAGAATCGAAACCCCACAAGTCGGTGGTAAGACAAACGGCACACGGTCAGCCGCAAATGCTCGCGCCTTGTCCATTTGCTAGCCTGCACTTGCCAAGGAGATCATACGCGGCGTGCAGAAACACCGATTTCGTGAGCGACTCCGAGTCGACAACAAACGGAGCGTTTTTTTTAGAATTCAACAATTTATATTAATAATAATATGTAAAGAAAGGTTTGGCCTACATTTCGAATCCTATCACTGAGCACCTTGGCAACTCTCACAACAGTGTCCTTCACGAGAATATCTTTTGGTTGTAGCTGATTCAGAAAAGATGTCTCGATTGCAGCCGCCACCTGAAAATTTCACGGCAAATCTGAAACACTACGCTGTTTCCAAAGAAAATGCATAAATTTATTGGCAAAAATAGAATGCAGCGATCGAAACCGAATATAGGCGGTATTTCTTGACGATTCGCGCGGGATCGCACTATCAAATACGGAGTGAGAAACTGCAAATTTCGGCGACCTATTCCGGCTTCAAAACGATAGTCGGTCGGTATCTTCAACAGGAAACATTGGTGTTTTAGCAAAATTTTTAACAGTTTTATGATGATTGGATTGAACGCGTTTAATTTGTTGATCTTTCAAATTTTTTTAAAGATCAGATCACAAGATCAGATCAATAAATTTGAAAATTGAGTATTTCATCCAGTTTCAAATGCACCTCAGAATTTTAACCTGAAACATACGTCTACCCTATGAAGATAAAATAGGAGTTTTTGTTCTTAGAAAAACGCTTACGGCACTCACGTAACATAGCAAAAAAAAACCAACTCACTTTGTCCATGTCTTGACCCTTGGGTTCACCATGTCTACGATGCCATTGGTCTATATCCACCTGAAAAAAAAATAGTCTTACGTCTTAAAAGAAAATTTCACGTTAAAATGAGCACTTTCGTACCTAAACGGTCTGCCCTAAAGTTAGCCACATAACCACCGCTAACCTTCTTTCAAAACTTCAACGTAGGTACATTGGCATTCCTCTGCATACTATGAAAATGGGGATTTGACCCAGATTACCGCGCGAATGAGCAAAAAAAAAGCGGGATAAGTGAGCCACCAGCGCAGGCTGCCCCCCCAGTCTAAATTACTAATTTGCGATCGATTTCGAATAACATTTTCATTCCGACCCCAGTCACTAAAGCTACCGTCATAGCTGGACGTGAGTCCGACGTAGTCCCTCCCAGGTCATCTTTAGTCCCACATGGGCCATCCATTAGTCAGCTTAGGCAGCGCTCGATAAGATGCCGCATGGTTATTACTGCTAGTATTGATCCAACTTCGATCGGGGTGGGACAATGGGAGACTACGGCCGGCCCAGAAAGGCCTATCGGACGAGAATTTTTGTGCTCTTTGATCGCGGCTGGCTGGCCCATTGTGTGAATGGAGACTTGCTACTTTGCTACAACACCGCGTCTAACTTCGCCCGCCTTTTTACTATCTATTATACCTTTCTGAGCTCAATCTACAAGAAAAAATGTACAGGGCCAGCAAAAACAATGCACTGCCAAACGACAAAGTCAGAATTACCTGAACAGCAATATAGTGGCGCAACTGTCCGATAAGTACTTTAGAGTAGAAGTTGGCGGTGGAATTCCAACAGGACAAGTCATCGTCATCTAGAGAGCAATGGGTGCTGAAAAACAACGCTTCATTCATTCACATTTCTGTGATGGGGGAGAATAACAAAACGAACAAACTGAATTGATAATACGAAATGCAGTTAAATAAGTACCTGCATCCTTTGATGGTTGAGTTATCACCCGTCATCCAAGTTTGAGCATCAACAAAGAATGTTAGTGACAAAATAATTAGCCAGAAACTGACCCGCATATTGATTCTACTTGACTAAAATCCCTAAAAAATGAAGGGTAGAATACATGCAGCGGAAACACTTAGCACTTGGAGCTCTTTGAAATGAGATTAATCAATCTCCCACTAGTGTCCGCTAATTTGATAACGATCTGCGACATCAATGTCAGCTGACCGTCATTAAACATACTACACCCAGCCCAGACATATCTACCCTCCCAATCATAATCAAAATCCACTGCTCCCAAAAATCTAGCTTTTTGGACTGTGGAACAACTTATTGCGCAATTTGGATACAGCTGTCGAGAAATAGCGCGAGTAGGAGGGTACCCGAAAACTTCCTGGGTCAAACTTTCTTGAAACTCTGTAAACAAGTGAACTCCGGCCCACATAGCGACATTGCCCAAGATAAACGTAGAAAATTTCGCCACCCCAAATCCAAAGACAGCCGAATTTTCACACAAATAAATCAGTCATACGGTCAAACATTCACTCAAAAAAACAAGCATAGGACAAATAACCTATGTTCCAGCTAATCAACACTTGATAAGACGCTTTCATTGACTGCACAAAACAACGACATCAATGTGCTATTGGAAGGCGAATGCATTCGTCGACGGTGAGTACGAAAATGGAAGGTCATCGTCTCGTCCCCTGAAAAAGGAGGCAAAACAATCAAAAAGAGCCCTGGAAGAATAAAAAATTGTAAAAACTAAATAAAGATATCCGTCTCTCAACATTGACAAAAAAAATTTGAGACCGCAGTTAGCCTGCATATCTAACATTTGACTCAATGTTGTAACATTTTAGTTTAGGGTTTCTCTTGGTTTTCAGCTACTTATGTTTCTTGCCTGACATAACTCGCTCATGTAATAAATATATAATATATTTGTATACGTTTGCGGTCCCATCTAGGAAGTTCATGCTTATTATTCAGTGATTCGGCTTATGGTTTTTTTTTTGCTAAAAAAAAAGAAAAACTGATACATACTCATGGAAACTAGGTCATCACCAAATTGAAAGCACTACGGTGGAGCTTTTCTGGTCAACTCCTATACGAATAGGGCGCGTAGGCCAACTCGAGACCCAGTAGACGAAAAAAGAAACGCCGCGGACCACTTCGGCCGACCAGGCGCGACTCGCGCTGCGGAAATCCTCGACATTAAAGTCATTGGTCACTTCAGAAGAGCTAAAGTGAAGGCACTAAAGCGACTACGTTAACGCAGTTCAACTCGTATGCGGCTCCTCCTTTTTCGTTTAATCCGTCTACCGGGGTTCGGCGCGGGGTGTGGAGCTCCACATGGGGGTCTGGGGAAATCTCCAATATTTTGGCGAAATCACGCTCCTAGGCAGTCTGAGAAAACTGCGAAGGGGGGACGAAGTAAAACAGGCCTCCTCACCACCTCGTGGCCACCCTGCACCCGATCGCCCAAAAACGTCTAGAACTTTACATACGTATTTGTGTAATTTATAGCCGTTCTGCCTCGAGAAAGGAAGAAGGAGCTTCGCGATTTGAAAATTACTGTGTGCGTCTCATTGGCACCATGTGATCTCTGAAAGATTTATAAAGAACTGTCGATTTCGAATGTCACCAGCAGCGGAGATGTAGGCCACGGTGGAATATAGCACGTGATAAGGACGGTCCGAATAAAATCCACAGCACTCAGTTGGTGGTAACCAAAATGAGGAGCTCCTTAGAAATGTATTTGACACTGCTACAGGGAAGATCCTGGTTCCATTCTTGGGTCGCTGTGCGTAGCTTGACTTTATGGGTACTTGAGGGGAGACAGGGGCTCTCTACACATGTGGGGAGGAGTTGTCCCGTTTTTGCAGTTCGACACGTCACGCCACTCAATGCAAGCGAAGTGGTCCCGAGTGGAATTAGAGTCGCGTAAGGGGTATGGTATACTTTGTCGCTGTAATGAGCGACAGGCAGGCAATGTAACACAAATGGCGGCGAGACCGGCAGCGGAGCAACGGCAAGGGGTGCGATAGGAGCAGATGTCGCGTGTGGGTCGCAGCGACGTGTGGCGGAGGGCTGACATACTGCAAATTTGCCATAGCCTGCCGCTACCACTGTCGCTGTCGCTGTGCAATGCACAGCGACAGCGACAGATTTAAAGGGCGGGAGGATGTCGCTGTCGCCGTGCAGAGCGATGCGACCGTGTGTCGCAAAAGTATACCATACCCCTAAGGCCAGACATCACCACCCTGGGTGTGTAGAGACCCTGTCCCACTTGAGGGCGGGGTCGACTCGCTGTCTGTTTTCTGCCGATGGGTAGCTACAGTCGACATAAATTACACTGATACTTCGCGTTCCTTGTTGTGCCTTGCGCAAACTCGGTGTGTGTATGTTATAACAAACATGCACCGAGTTCGCGCCAGCGCACAATATGGAAAGCAAAGTGTCAGTGCGATGCGTGCCGACTACAGATATCTCCGAGAAAAAGGCCTTTACGCTCACAAAAACGCCGAATTAGGGATCAGGGTTCGGCGTAAAGTGTGGAATCTCACCGAGGGGGTCTGAGCTACAGTGGGATGTATTGGGGTCTGAACTCTGCAGGGGGACCAAGTGGACCATTCTTAGTGGGAGTATACCCTATTTGGGATAAGCTGTTTCGACTAATTCGATTTTACTTTCCAATTTACAAAAAATTTTCCTCTTCACCATATATTTAAAAAGAGACCAGGTCACGATCCTGGGCAGTCTCAGAAAGTCGTCAAGAAATTTATCAAATCACGCTTATCGAGTTCTGAGAAAGTAGCCATTAAATCGACCAAATCATGATCCTGGGGGTCTGAGTGAATCTGGTCTGCTCCACACCTTGTGCAGTACCCTGCCGTCTACCAACCCGCGCGGGCGCCCTGTTGAGTGGCTGCGATGGGCAGTTACCTGTCGGTTGCCCAGAAAATACGAAGACATCTGCCTACCACCCAGTTAGCAACTGGAAGGACTATCCGTCCCAATTAACAACACACTGACACGCATGAGGGGGCTCACTTGCACAATCCCGAAGCCTCAACGAACGCGCGTGCTGTGAGATGCAATTTGTTGGTTATTCATAACACGCAGACGTATCAATCAATCGCAGGGTGTAGATAGGAAAAAATTGAGAAAGAAAAAAAGTGAATACAGGTAGGGAGCCTCAAAGGACGTAAACAGCTGTCAAATAGGACGCTAAACACTCCACAGCGGGACGTAAGCACGCCGACAACAAGCAGCTCTTTCGCGGCGACAAGCAGAGACTCTCGCATTCTCTGTTGTCAACAGACTATTGACCGGCCGTCAACAACTGAGATCGTCAAAGTATTGGATAAACGCCCGGCTCTAGTGATTACAAGTACAGAGGCACAAAAATATCGACACAACCCGTCTCACGTGAAGTTAACCCAGGAACATTATTGGTCCATCAAAACAAGAGCATGTTTTTGTAACTGTATTAAGCTCAAGAAAGGCAATTATGGCGCATTATAATTGAAAAAATCCTACAAGAAACGAACTAGTTATTATCACCCCTCCTCAAAACATGAAACTTACCGTGACACTCTGCTGTAGAGATGCTGGAGTTGAGAGCTGTTTCCAGGATTGAACTGTGGAACAAGGTCAGCAATAACATCGCATCTACTTGTTAGATGAGCCAGCTGCCTTGTCAATACGGATTCACTGTCAACATGCTCTTCTGTTACACAACTCACATTGATGTACCTCTCCAGAGACTGAAAATACACATTCATGGACATCTGCAACTGTAACACCACAAACATACCTTTACAATGTGACTATCCGCAGATGAAAACGTTTTTTGTGCAGAATCCTTCGTTCCACCTTTCGTGACCAGAATACCAAAAAGAGGTAGTTGCTTGGGATAGTCCACCGGAAGCATGATATAGCTGTGGATCCTGAATGTGACGAGTCGCGACAAAGAAAATTTGCATTCTACAAAATCTTCAAGCGGCCAAAGCGCACATATTGAAATAGGAAACTCAGAAAGTATAACATTAATTATGTTTTGTTTATGGAAAAAAATGGCTTTCTGAGTACAAAATCGGCTAAGAAACACAGAAACCCACTTCAGATCGGATATCTTATTCACCAAAGTAGCCAAGAAGAAAAACGCTCCGCTTTCACTAGCAGCCAAACTTCTCAGGTCCGCCGACACAGATTGCTAAATGAAGCGAACCTTTGAAAAAGGAGGAACACTGATCCAACTGATTTATCACTACTAACTTATCAATTCAATTATGAAACTCGGTCTGATCTAATTTATCGAGAAGAAGATAAATTTCGAAATTTCTCAATTGTTGTACACTTTCTCTATTGTAGTTCTTGCATTGTACAGACCTATCAAACTCTAAAACCTGCAGAAAGCTAGAACCTAATTTCCCAGACCAAGAGGAATACAGAAGGAATCCACTCTACCACGCCCCCAGCTGAAAGCCACTGAGCCAAGTACCCTTGGGTTTTAAACCCTATGGAGTCCAAACGATCTACAGAATTCACTCGAATTCTTCCATTTCTCTGCAGAACTTTCCCCTACTACCCCCTGGCTTGAGAACAAGTCTGGGACAGCTCTGTTCGTCAGCCTGGCCCTGCCTTTCAGATATCGCTAGACTTTGAGCGGCTCTAAGGGTGTCATTGTAGTCGGAAAGAGTTTCATCGAAAAAAGAGAAAATACCACGACTATTTCGGTTGCACACAGGGCTAGGCAGGCTTGCGTCACGAAGCAACGATTAGTGGAAGGGTCGTAAGAATTTTGGGCCACCAATGAAAATTTTTATACAGGGTTCTTGAAGTTTTCCGGGATTCCGGAGTTTACTCACCACCAAAGGGAAGAATGACACAGACTTGCCGAAGTTCGACACAACGGCCCGCTGGACCCTGGTTCTACAGTAAATTTAAGGCTGCTGTCAAGCTTTGCGCACAATATTCTGACCCCATGAAAAACGTCTAAATTCAATGATTGAAGCCTCAATAATGAGATTTGCCAGATTTGTTGTTGTTGGAGGCTTGGACAAGAAAGCTGAGAAGAAAGTACGAAAAGCTCGGAAAAAACGAAGCCGAAGAGACATCTTTGACTCGAGAAAACTCGTCCCCAAGAAATCAAAATCTGGTCTTCGTCTATGTATGCACCTTGGAAATTCTCCCTATATCTTCTATGAATTAGGTAACTCAAAACTCGCGTTTGGCCTGAAACCTCAAATCACGATGAACCTACATTTTTTTCAATGTTGGCAACCCTAGATCCCTTTCATAGGCCTCTGAAAGAAATCAGATCGAGAACAATCACTTCTCTGAGAAAAAAATACCATAAAGGTCTCTTCGTCGATCATCTTGAATGAAACTATCTGCGTTATCATCTTCATTGGTACATCAAATGACCGAAGAGCATCCATCGGTGCAGATTCTTAATCACAATTTTCTAAATAAGCTCTCCTTAATTCCGGACACTTTCAACTGACCCAAGTCAATCAGCTGTCGAGCCAGTTTTACACGTACACGCACACGGTTTCGAATTGCTTTCACCACATCATATAGTGCATCAGCCAGCTGTACACCGCTGGTCTCAACCCTCGGCTGCGAAGTGCCGTTGCCCGCAGTTGAGCCCGTCAACGCTTGAACGAAGCGGTACGGTCGACCATATTTATTCGCAAAAGAGTCAACGTTCATCCTGGAATAAGTGCATACAAAATATCACAAAACGATCGTATTTCTCCTATACGCAACAAAAAAAATGATCAAAAACCAACTTCAGCTGTGATAATTTCGCTACGCCAATAGGATTCGGGCACTCCGTTCCATCATCGCCAGGAAACAGCGAGTCCAGAAGATTCTCATGTGAAGACAAACCACTAAAAGTGATAATCTTGGAGCGATTTTAGAGCTCGAATCCTGATCCACACAAATCATTTGCTTTCACAAATTTCATTCAAATGGAAAGCGGTGAAAAAAAAAACGCAGAATTCTAAACACCAGCGATGAACCTCCCAATATTCAAATATCCTGCATGAACCCTGAAACAATAAGAAAGACAGAAACTAACCCATGCGTTGGTAATTTGCCTGTGATTTTGTACTTCATACAGGTTACTCTTAACTCAGTCAGATAGTATAACTTCAGAGCCACTTTCACATCATCTAAAACACTCATTTCAATGAAATGGCTTTAACGAAAGAAAATTCGAGAGAGAGAGAGAGAGAGAGAGAGAGACAAAATTTCTTTCCGTTCCCAAAATTGGTTTTAGTCGCTTCAAGATCAACTAACTTCCGCGAATGCCACCAAATATGACTCCACATATCCGACAGTCATCAATTAGCAACTTTTCAATTTTTCAATGTCTTAATCTTATTCTGCGCATCAGCTCGGGCTTACTTTGCATACTTTTTTGAGGGTCAGGACCAGGGATGGGCGGAATACCGATTTCCGACGGTTTTGGCCCTCCGGTTTCCCAACAAAAAAAGCCAGGAAATGCGGGAAAAATCGGAAATATCCACGAATGTAGACTTTTTTTTACAATTTTCCTTAACAAATCCCTAAGGGGTTATGTCAGGCTCTAAATTCAAACTCGAGGTCCGTCTTCACTTTTCGCAAAGCCAGAGTTGCTTGTATTTACATCAAAATTATTCAAGAAAAAAATATAAGCCCAAGTTTTTTTTAGGTACGCGCAGTTACTAAAGGAGGGTTAAGAATTCCGCTGAACGAAATTCCGATTTCCAATGGTTTTGGCGCTCCGATTTCCGAAAATATGTCGATCCGATTTCCGAAATTCAGAAAAGATTCCCGCTCATTCCTGGTGAGGAGGAAGCATCAACATTTACTGACACAAACACCGAGACGATCCAAAAAAAATCGCGCATAACCTGTACACCGGAAAGGCGTACACGCAGATCTAGGTGGAGGCGGAGCGAGCGGCCGCATTGCGCGTTTAAGGCAGATCAAAAGTCAACTTTCCAAATCTTGCCGATCACCTTTCTTTTATTCTTCGACTTTAATCGCGTTTTGACACTTGCAGATAATCCAAACTCAAAAGAAAAAAAACCTGAGAACTCGGCGGCGAGAAAGGCAAAATTGACTTCTTCTTCTTCTTTGCAGCCGCAGGAAGGTTTTTGTCAAAGGTTCAAGAAACGGGTGACTGAAACCGGATTCGTCCACAAATCCATAGTTGTAAGAGTGGTAGGCCTCTTTGGGCATTCGAATAGGTGTTCAGATGTGTGGCCACGGCTACCACAGTCCGGGCACTCGTCCGGCTTACTGCGATCGATCTTATGCAAGAATGACATCAGCATAGGGGAATGACCGCAGCGTAACGAGGCAAGGGTACTTCTAGCCCGCCTACCGAGTTCCATCTCGGTGTTGCTGACTATGGGTGGTGCGACCCCCAATATGGGATTGACGGTCATCTTACTCAAGTGATCCCTGACGAACTTGGTGTGCTCCGCACGTAAAAGACGCAGACGATCCAGTTGGGAGTCCGTCCATCTCTGTATATTGATTTTCTCGGGAGCATCCGCAAAAAGCCTTCTGATATGTCTCTCTCTCACGGGATTCATGATCCTTCTTAATGGGTGGTCAGGCTGCTTGACAATGTTAATAACCAGTTGCTGCGCTTGGAGTTGGCAGTGCTCCTTAACTGGCAGAATTCGGGCTTCAGCATGAAGATGTTCCGCTGGGGTGCTTTTAGCACACCCTGTGGCAATCCGAAGAGCAGCATTTTGGACTCGCTGCATCTTTGTCCACGATGAATCTGATATCATGTGCTGCCATACCGGTGCAGCGTACTCCAACACCGGCTGCAATATTGCCTTGTAGGTGGTCAAAATTGTCTCCTTGTTACCTCCCAACGACGTTCCTCCCAGAGCTGGTAGGACGTTGAGCTTTGCTTTCACTGTAGCCTGTTTCTGCTCAGTATTCTTGTGGAACCTCAACGAAGGATCCAATACTAGGCCGAGCAGCTTAGGAAAACGTGCGGCAGGCAGACGAGCGTCTTCCCAATTCACAACGGGGTGAGCGCAGTGTTCCTTAGGGTCAGTGGAGAAAACTGATACAGATGATTTAGCGGCAGAGACAGTGAGCATCATATCATCGAGAATGTTCTTCAGAACGATGAGGTAGCTATTGATCTTGCGTGCAGCTACATTAATGTCTCTGTCCCGACACAAGATGGTGATGTCATCCGCATACGCAACGACTTTGATGTCACTTGGTGGGACGGGCAAATCTTCCAGGTAGAGACTGAACAGAGCAGGCGATATGACTCCTCCTTGAGGGACACCGGCAGCGATCGGGATGCTATTAGAGACATGTCCCTGAAACAGCACTTTTCCTCGGCGCCCTTTGATGAGTGCTGTAATCCATCGCTTCTGCCAAGGCGGGATGGTGGACCTCAATAGCTTCTCAGACAGTATGCCCAAGTTGACAGTGTCAAACGCCTTCGTGAGGTCCAGGACTACTCCAACAGTGCGTTGAGGCTTGGCGGCGTTGAAGCCATCCAAAACATAGCTCACAATCTCCAGCAGCGCCGTGGTGGTAGAGTGTAATTTGCGGAATCCATGCTGGTGTTGCTGATTGTTATTATGCTCGGCAAGCTCCTTGACGACCAGTTTCTCAGCGACCTTTGCGATTGGTGGGTGATAACAGACTTATTGGCCTGTATCCCTTAGCCGTCGATGGTGATTTACCTACCTTAGGCAACCGAACGACGCTTGCCATTTTCCAGTCTTGGGGTAAGATGCACGTGCGAAACAATGTGTTGATGACGTCAGCCAGGATTGGCATAATCTCAGTCGGCAGTTTCTTCAAGATCGCTGGACTAATGCCATCCGGCCCTACAGCCTTCGAGTTGCGCATCTCTTTTACCACCTTTTCGATCTGCGCGAGCGTCACTGCTTTTGTTTCTTTCATGAGTGGCAACTTACAGAGCTCTCTCACAGTCACTCGATTTTGTTTCCCTCTCTTAGCCTGAGTTATGAAAAAATTCTTTCCGAGAGCAGTTGCAGCCTCCTTTCCCGATTTGGAGACTCCATTCTCGAACTCGATCGTAGAGTAGTTGGTGGAGGTGCTCTTGCCTGAGATCTTCTTTAGAACTTTCCAAGTTGACGCTCCATCACTCTTGAAATTCATCTTCTCCGTGAATTTCTCCCAACACTCCTTCTTGTGCTTGTCCAGATCTCGCTTAATCTCGCTATCCAGCTCAGCAATGGTCGGATCCAGGTGATCTGCCACTCTCTTTGCATCCCTTGTCCTTATCTTCTCCAAGATTTCCCTGGTGACATTGGGAAAGAAGGTCTTAACTCGGCCCTCCGGGATGGCGGCTTTCATTGCCTTGCGAATCGCGTCCGTCAAGTGACGCTCTTTCTGGTGCACGTTTCCATTCCATGGGTAGTCATCCACATGGCGAAGTGCCACCTCCCTGAACAAGCGCCGGTCTGCAAGGCAAAGATTAAGATAAGACCTTTGACGGATACCTAAATAAGGAGCAAGAGAATTAGAGAGATCGACATGGACAAAAACGGGGATATGATCACTGGGCAGAATTGTAGCGGTAGACCAAGAGCAGGCGCTGGAGAGATTAGATGATACAAGAGAGATGTCTGGACTAGAGGATCGGCCGTTGGCCGGGAGACGAGTGGGCTGATCATCGTTGAGAATGACCAGATCGCACTCCTCCGCCCATTCTTCGACGTCTTCTCCTCTAGCGGTCAGTGTCAAGCGACGAGCAGAATGTATGAGCATTGAAATCGCCTGCGAAGACAACAGAGGGTGAAAGGGAGCAGTCGTACAACTGCTTGAGTGAGGGAATAGGGTCATAAGATTGGGGACAGGACGTGGTAGGAGGGACTTAGATATTAGAAAGAGATATATGTGTTTTAAGAGGGAGATGGATAGGTAGGTACTCGAGAGTACCGTCCTTTGATGTGTTTGGTATGATATGAGAGGGTAGATTTGATAATACGAAAGTGGAAACTCCTCCGCCGAGAGCTGTCCTTGGAGCATGATAAGCAGTGTAGCCAGGAATGTTAGGGTGACCTGCGATAGTAGAAGGAGAAAGTTTGCTTTCCTGAACCATTATGACATCAGGATGATGAGCACGAGCAAAAAGAGAGAGTTCAGACAACTTGGCACGAAGGCCATTGAGGCTAATATGAACAATAGAGAGGGGGCGGTTGGTAAATGAGGAATCAGAGTTACTGGGGGCAGAGCACAGAACACAACGGAAGGAAGGATCGTGATGCCTCACAGAGCTGAGACCCGAACAGGAGAGATGCACCCACCTTTGGCATCCGAAGCACTGGACGCTTGTTTTCCACCATGTGACATCCTTGCCGCACGTGGCGCATGAGTACTTCTGAGCGGGTCCTGGATTCCTCTCGACGCCGGCCATTTGTAGTAGAATCCTTAGGAGAGCTGCAGCCAGCCAGCATCTCTCCCATGACAAAAACCCTCCACGCGGAGGGGTTGACGTCGGTTTGCACGGAGGTGGTCTTCTTTCCTCCACACTGCCACGGCACGAACGTACGACATCTCGGCAGCCAAAATTGACTTAAGATTCGACTTCAACGCGCCCGCGTCACATTCATCTCACCCCGCCTTGACCACTTACTAGAGGACAGGCCTCATAGGGCTTTCTTCGAAATTCCCGCTAGGTTTTACAGAAGTGTGGTTTCGATAGTTGCAGTTGTACGAAATTACATGAATAACCCGCTCTCAAAATTCTCTGAGTGCATCAGGGAGATGCAGAAAAGGGCATTCTCCATAGCTTCACAGAAAGAAGGGTACACAAACGGCGATTCTTCGGTTTTTCAGGAAAATTAATCAAAATTTGACCCAAAACTGTTTTGTGGGGTTGGTTTGGGTGCTGTCTATGAATCCGTTGAAGTCCAAAGGTGACTTTCAGCGGTTTCCGATATGTTACTATAGCTTTGGCTCAAAATTTTCTCCAGAAATCTTTTGTAGGGCTTAACACGAAATCTGAGGTCTGCTTATCGATTTTAGATAAATTACGGTGAGAATACGGTAGTCTGGTCAACGTCTCAGATTTAGCTCAAAACTTCTCTGTGGGTGTTACCTAGAATGGAGAACACGAATTTGATGTCCACTTGTTGACTTTCAAAAAATTGAAATAGGCTACACCAACTAAATGGTATTATGTCACAGTAACCTACAGTAGCTATCAAAATAGCTACAAAATGACCCTCGACTTGTGTTCAGCATCCCCCAACAGCCCCCCAGTAGGAAGCTTTAGCTAAAATTGGATTTTTTTTCTGAACATCCTAAACATTCCCCGTTACCCCATCCTCATCTGCCCGCAAAGCTATGAAAATGCCCTTTTTTCGTAACTCCTTGAGGCATTAGGGGAATTTCGAGCTCGGATTATCCATGCTCTGTCACACATCTACAATTATCGAAACACGGTTTTCTTAAATCTCGCGGGAAAACAAAAACAATCCTTAGCAGATTAATGCTGAAAATGCAACAGCTTGTTGATCAAGACCTGGAAACACTATTTGGCAACAAACTTGAGGAGAACCGAAATTTTCAATGGAGCCCTCAAACACTTTTCCAACTGAATGACATATTCTAATAACCTACCTTGGCATGCAATATCGATTTTCAAATGAATAGGATGCGGCTGAGTCACCGCTTTCTTGTTCAGTTCTAGTCGATCCGACACCACACCATGACGTTCATCATTATCACTGCCTTCTGTAAAAACGCATAAATTCAGTTCTTTATTCCCGTTAGCTTCCCTTTCCTCCCAATAAAGGGCATAAAAACGAGCCCGTGGTCTTGATTACGAGAACAAAGGCCGTGCTGTTAATAACTTCAGCAAATTCATATTCAGGATTTCATTTTCAAATCTTCACATGTCCACAAAATGTAAGCTAAACGAGACTGCTGAAGAAATTCGTCATTTTCGACGATTCTGTGCAGTTACTTCAAAAAGTGATACCAACCCTCATCATCGCTTCGCTCCTTCTCATCAGCATCCTCCTTTTGTTGTCGATTTAATCGCTGTGCTTCACTTGCGTCTCCACGGATAACAACTTGTAACCCATTATCTGGACATGCACGATACGAACATATAAGCATTTGGTTTCAATTGGAAACACAGTCAACCCTAGGAGAGACTTTCTTGACTTTCACATAATTACAAAGTAAACCTCACCTGAATAACACAGGTCAAGGGCGAGAGCTAATTGCCTTCTAACTAGGTATTGAAAGAAGCCACTCTGGCGCGCCGACAGCACGAAGTCACTTTGCCACGCCCCCTTGGGCGACTTTCCAAGCTCAACACTGGCAAGACGGGCGATGGTTATCGATCAATAGCTTGTTCTTGCCTTCATTCTCGGCCAAACTCTTCAACGAGGCCCGCTCCCATGCATGGGTTGCGAATGGCGGAAACTACAAGAATCTGGTAACTCCTCCTGTGCTTTCGCCGTTCAAGTTTAGGAATTTTTTTAAAGGTTGCAGTGGGTTTCGTGCATGTCCAGAAATATCATTGAAGTCAGCGTGAGCCCGTCATCAAGATAAGCGGAAAGTCTTGGAAGACATACCCAGAGTGTACTGTGCCCGTAAAGTCAAATACAACATGGAAACTCACCTTCCATTATATCTCTATAGGCCTCTGCTTGCACATACAACACAGATAAGTCGTGTGGAAGTAGGGAAAACAGGGCTCGCTGCTCTGCCGACGAGGCGGAGGCGTTTCCCACGCCCAACGCCTCTTGAACTGGTTTAGCAGCCTAAACCGAATGCCATAAGCACAATTGCGCTTCAAAAAAGACAGCTCAAATCATCCACTAACTTAAGAAGAAAAAGATGGAAATATAGATGAAGAGGAAATAGAAGTTGATAAAATCCGTTTCGCCTCTACCCGCAAACAAACTTTACCGTAAAATTCTGCCGAGGCTCCTCAGTGAGGAACAGAATTGTCGATGAGAAAGAGCAATGAGAAGATAAAATTGAGTGAGAACTGTTGGTAAATAGCTACATGGGATATTACGTGAAATTAGAGACATTACAAGCCTGCTTCAAAAAAAAACTAGAATATGATGTGCCTAAGAACCGAGACGGTTCAGACCACAACCTACATCGCTGGGTTTTCGTTATGAATCGATAGAGGGTGCAAATTCAGCAAGAACCGCACTTTTAGGATTTCCGAAAAAGCTTTCGGGTGGAAATACTGAGCCTTCAAAATTGAGCAATTTTAAAATGTTTAGTGTAGTTCTTTAACAGAAACAAATTTTCCTGATATCAAAATGTCATCATAGGTTATCACCAATGCGTACTCAATTGGCGTTGTGAGATTTGCGAAATTTTGTACCCGTCTAATTATATATTTTACTATATTTCCTATATTCCTGCGCATTATGGTCACGCTCAACAGGTGCGCAGTAGTCATTTTAGTCTAACAAAAATGGAAAATCTCTCGAACATTCGTTTTTGCACAGAATGATTATAAAATGAAATGGAGTGTAAGACCTGACAAGATTCACAAAAGCCAGAAGCCTATTTTCCTGCCTTTTTATTCCTACATGGAATGTCCAACTGAAAGACCACCGTAATCATTTTGTACATAACCCAACGTGAAAGCGACCTCTGGCACGCAATTATTTTTCAAGAGCGTCAATCGAAAAAATGGATGATTGGGTCGAAATTTCGAAAATTTTTTAATTTCATTAGAATGAAATGACTACGGTCATTCTTTTCACCATGATCATAGTCTGCAGGAATAATATTTCGAAACTAAAATTCCAAATCGAAAAAGGCTTCAGACTGTATTCTAAATCTTAACAATGACTTGTGGGCAGATCGCAATGTTCAAGCCGGTCAAGTATGATTATAACCGCGTTGGGATCGAACTCAACCATGTAGCGCAACAGCAGCGCTTCATACCACTGCGCTACACACTCCCAGAATAATTAGACACTGACCGTCATCAGCGCCGAAATTTTGGATCGTAAACTTTTCAATCGCTGCTCCTTGCCGCCGATGCTACTTATGAGAACGTTTCGTCGGCCTTCTTGTTCGGTCAATGTGTCAACCAAGCTAAAAAACGGCTTTAGACTGGCAAACGCCAACATTTAATAAAATCAGCGCTAAAACGCAAACTTACGCCTTCCGCTGCGCAATCTCCCACGTCAGTCTAGCCAGCCGTTGCTCATGTTCATTTGTTTTTGTAACTTCTGGTCTTGACACTCCTTCGGGAGCGGACGCGTAGAAATCGTCAAGTGGAACCAGATCAATTTCTTCATCTCCCGCGCTAAATGCTGACCATCTATCTTTGGATAACACAGTCTACCATATGGAAGATAAATGATAACACAAAAGAGCTTTAACCATAGACTATTCTAACGAAAACAATAGATTCAGAGGAAGACTTCATTAAATTATATCATACCTGAATTGTAGACAGCGACTTATTTCTTTCTGCAAATGCTGTATCTCGCTTGAAGAGTTTTGAAGATGTAGGTACTTCGCCTCAACCTGAACAGAGGTAAATTTGGCCAATATCTTATTCCAATTTTCATTAATCCATCGAGATTTGAACTTGGAATGACAAAAACGTCAAGCGCTTCCATAAAAGAAGCATGGAAATGGACTCACCTGCTCAAGACGTGATGTCGTCTCAGTTCGAAGTTGCGCGGTAGCATAATGCGCGATTCTCGAGCATCGACGCATTCGCGTAATGTTCAGAAGAACTTCAGAAGAGCACGGCTGAAAACGGAAATTTCGATTGAGAGATTTCATAAGACCAGGCGGCTCAGAGGCAGACTGCATTATCCAGCAATGCCTGACGACCTGAATAAGGCTCGCTTCATGCTTCCCACAAGATTTTGAAAAAGTGTTTCTATGTGCTCGACAGAACGTATGATAATTCCCTAGATGCCAGAAAAGAGAGCCTTCAAAGCTCAGCAAAGAGAAAGAGGGCACGCTTGAGACAAATTTTAGGTGGCGCAGAAAACTTTACCGGGATTTCGGTCGAGACTTTCTTTCAGGCTTTTTGGGTGCCGATAGCGAATAAAGGAGAATTTCCTGAGTCTTCGAAGATTTAGGCTGATTCGGATCTAAACTTTCCATCATGGGGAATTTAAAGGTTCAAAAGCGACTTTTGGCGATATCCGAACTGCTACATATATTTGGCTCACTAATTTTCCCTGGGTGTTATTTGAAGCGCTTAAAACGAATCTGAGGTACGTTTATCGATTTTCAATATATTATGATAGGTTATGGTGGGCTTAGGGAAGTTTGGTGGATATCTCAGATTTGACTAGGTTTATCTGGGATGGAGAACACGAATTTGATATCTATTTGTCCATTTTCGAAAAAAAATATGGTGGGCGACGCCAGCTACTATCGTTCTCAGAGCCAAATTCCGGTCTGCGATTGCGGACTACGGCTGTTGCATCATGCGACGTGATAATCGTGTTGGGAGAAAGATGAATCGTGCCGGAACCAAGAGGTCACAGCACGATTATCACGTATTGCATGATCAAACAGCCGTAGTCCGCAGATGCATTTGGCCCAGAGAACGACAGTATATGACATTATGCCTACCGCTACATATAATAACCCTCAGTATCGCGACAAACGGAACCCATAGTCATGTTCAAGACCCCTCATGACCCCCCAGGAAAAAAAGTTCAGACAAATCTGAACAACCTGAAAAGTCCCTGATACCCCCTCCCTCTTACCTGTCCACAGAGCTACGAAGACGTCCTTTTGTGATTAACTATGGCATTAAGGGAATTTAGTCTACAAATATCCAAACACGTTTTTATAGAGCCTCGCGCGAAGGCAAGCTATCCCTAGTGAACAGGGTTGAGCAGGTTTGCGGCTTGGCGCAGCGATGATCGTGAAAATCACGAAAAGGGCCTGAATCGTAAGGCCTTTTTCAGAGTGCGATCGCTGTGCGACGCGATGGCGGAGTTTGAATACAGATCGACGCGCGACGCGATCTCGATTGATGCTCATGATTATCATCCCATCGCGTCGCCCGGAGATCGAACTCTGAAAGAGGCCTAAGAGATGAAAATTTCATTCAGCAGCCGTGCCCAATCATAATCCCCGTCAAAAGAACAGGAAGAATACCTAATCTTTGTGTTCAACGCCAGAAATAACGCCGGATTCATAATCGATAAAACCATGGTTTAGGAGTGACCGTAGTAGTGATATAATGGCACAGAGCACTGATAGGAGCAGAGAGTCCGAGGTAGAATTTACCTTTGAACTGCGGTTCTATCCTTGATGAATCCGGCCCCTGGACAGAGTTAGGGCTGAAACGTTTCTCCTTTGAAATTTGGGATATGGAACTAGATCACTTGGGATTGCACAGGTCGGAGGTTCTCTGGTTCACACGTTGTCCAGGAGGTCCTTTGGGGCGTTGATAACGAATATGAGGTCCGTTTTCAGTGTTTTTGGATATCACGGTACATTAGTTGGTATTTCTGCCGACTCTATACCACTTTCTATCCTTTCCCAATCTACCCAAATGCCCGTTGGTCCTTTAAGTGGACTCCATTTTTTTCTCCAATATATTCTCACAACATCGTATTGCTAGTTAGTCGAGAAGTTTCCGAGTCAGCGATAACGTCCCTACTCATTGAATGTAAACAGACTGACAAAAGTACAAAAAACAGCGCGGCACCGCTTTTGCGTCGCGTCCAGCCGTCTTCACATCACTATCATGTGACCGCCGGAGCCAATCGACAGTCCAACAGCCGAATCACGTAGCCACTCCTATTGTGAGTATCCAACTAACTGCAGCAGGCTGACCTACCAGTGACAGAAAATTGTGATCTGGAAGGCAGTTGGACTCAAACAGCCACGTGACACGACGTCCGAAGCCTCCTTTTCTGTTTCAAGAGTTGATTCGACTTCAGATGAAAATTAGAGCGATAACTAACCTCCTTATTACCATCAATGAATTTCTGTAGTACCGATCGCAGCATCTTCGATTCACGGAGAAACGACTTCTCAAGCTCAGCATGAGTCGTTGAGCGCGCGATCTCATCTTCAATTTTGTATAAAACCTGAACCAGATCTATTATAGGGCAAAGAACTTTGCCTCAGTTTAAAACTCTCACCGATGGCTCCATTACAACAGCAGCAGCCGCTTCGACAGGTTTCGGCTTTCTTACCACAGGCATCTTCTCAGGGGTAGCCCCTGCTCTCTTCAAAGTCATTCGCTACGCAACTGAAAACTTCCTATATACAGATAAAACACATTTAAAACCTTCTAAGAATTCCAGGTTCTTAATAGGAAGCCATATCCAATACTAATTCCAACAAAATGACTCACTTTTATCGCATCATGAGCAATAGTCAACGCAAATAAAAAACCTGACAGCGTATGAGAATGAAGGCAATAAGTAGTGGCTGTGTAAGGCTATAATCTCTCGTAAGCTTAAGTAAATAATTGCTGAGCAAACATCAAGGCGAAAACTCAAGACTTTAAGGCATATGAAAGGTTATCATCGTTTAGAACTTATATCACATACAAAATTTATATCCGATTTCGCAGAACTAAGCGAACCAAAGGGCGACTGCAAAAGCCAGCAATGCGTTGCGACTCTTACCTATCCAAATAACACAGTCCGCAACTGCACAATCAAAGTTTCGCAGGCGCGCAAAAGCTGCCTTTCCTGCTGAGAATAACATCATAGCAGGGAGCAGGATGTATGGTCTGTGTCATTTTTGTAGGAAGCCGCGACGCTTGCATACTTGGCACGCGCCGAAGCGAGGACATCATAGTCCACTCGACTCCGTGCGTGCCACGAATCTGCATATCGGCTTACGCGGGCCGCTGTTCGCCTCTAGAATCCACTATACATTTCGCTTGGCGTTCGACAATAAAAAAAAACAAAAAAAAAGATCTATCACAATTAAGCTGACCTAGGCTACATACATGAGTAAAATTCTATAGATGGAAAACAATAAATCTTCTCTAACCGTGCAGCTCTAATAAGGCAATTGTGTTAAAGAATTCCAAGTTAACTAACCCGGATGCAAAAAAAATATGCACAATATACAATGAAGTACAGTTAGGTCCGTGGTTTGTTTCGTCAGAAAAAAAGACAATTAAATCTTAGCCGCGGCTGGCGCGAGAGGTTCATATCTCACCACAGCTAACGATATGGTAAGCTGATCAGCTGCGCTCTTCTCTCGCCTTGGACCGATTGGCGGGCCGGCGCACGCGACTGCCGCGGGTGAAATTTGAATAATTTTTCGTGAGGAAACAAGCCGCGGACCTAATTATACGGTAAGATTGTAAGCACCTAATCTTTCAGTGTGTCAAAAATTGAACGAAAAATTTGTGGCTCGCTTCTTGAAAGAAAAACGCAACGACGTCTTTCGTCTCTTAAGCTTGAAACTTTCGGCTAAAGTCTTCCAAATATACAACTCCTTCATCCAGACTGGCAGTCATGAGAGTAGCCCGCGGACGCCATGAATTATACCTTGTCCCAAACAAGATGGCAAACAAAAAGTCCAAAAAAGCAACGCTCCCTCTGCGTCTCTGGCATTTTTGAATTACGGTAAGACGACGCGTATGTTAATACGTAGTATGTCCTACCGTGATCCAAACATGTCAGAGACGCAGAGGGAGCGCTCCTTCTTTGGACTCTTCGCTTGCCATCTCATTTGTAACAGGGTATAACATGAGCACTTCTTCAGTCGCCGCAACGCGACAGCTCGCGGGACGTTCTCAATTCCGCCGCTCCTGAATGAAAGAACGCATATAGTGGATTTGGATTCTTAGTGCTATCGAAAAGAAGATAAATATATATATATATATATATACAACACCTTAAATTGTCAATCTAAATCAATAGTACTTGTGATAAAAACATTGGCGGGCGGTGAGAACCATTATGCAGAAGATCAACCGCAGAGCAAAACAAACTCGTTACAGCCCTTCAAATACTTCAACACGTTGTTTGGGAGCACCGCGAGAACTCTGAAACTGTCACCATTAAGAGAGATAAGTTCAACCCTCGGCGTCACTCCATACAATAGCAGCGGAAGAAATATAGATATCTTTTTTTCTGAATTATCCTTGCCTCCTTTGGGGCTATTAATTTCATCTTCGAAGGCAGGATTTACGACAAAAACGGGTTTTCTTTCGTGTTTTCATCGGTTATCGTCTTTTAGGGTCCGTTTCAGCAATAATGTCCAGAAAAACGGCCGAAAACGAGCTATCAATAGTCCTTTACGATTCCAAAACCTGGACGAGCAATGTCCACCCCGCCCACCTCATTGTTGGCCATCGATGAAGTGGGTGGGGCGGGCATAGCATAACCAAGTTATAGAGCCGTATAGGGCTCTTTATGAAGCGGTTTAAGCCGTTTTCTAGAGATTATTGCTGCGACGGACCCCGAAACCCTCGTTTCCGAAGAAAACTCGGCAACCGTTTTTATGGTGAACACTGCCTTTAATGAGATATTTTCGATCGTAATGCCGATATAACTCAGTATGCTAGAGGACTATAATGAAAATGTACATCGATGGGGAAGATTATTTGCCAATATTCGCAATCTGCTACTTTTTGTCTTATTTTAGACTTGGTCACTTCTTTGTCGTTTTCGATATTTCCTTGGTGATTTTTCAATTCTGCAGGATGAGTCGTTCACTTGAAAACTGAAATTAGCTACACAGTAATCAGAGATCTATCATACGAGGTTCTGAAATAGGTCTATCAGGAGCCATTCTCGGAAGTCAATCCGGGATCACAAGGCGAGCCATTAAAAAAAACTTTTTTCTCCAAGAAAAAAAGTGATTTTGTAACTTTTTTCCTGGAGAATTCTTTCAGAGGTTTTTCAGGTATGAATCAAAATTGTGAAGTGTCGGCTTCGCGCTTCTGGAATCCACTAAACTCGTTACGTCAAAGGCCCATCTATGAGCACAAGACATCAAAGTAGAAGACAAAAGTGAGCCACAGAGCATATGCACTAGACCCAGCAGCAATGGAAAAGGTAGTTTTCTACCCGAATCTGATACTCCAAGCGAAGGAGACAGAGATTCAGCCAAAAAAAAAACACTTTTTCCATTGCCGTTGGGTTTAACGAGATGCTCCGTCGCCCCCACTAGCCTTTCCTCCTGATGCCTTGCGATCATACATGGACCTCTGTCGGGACGACGTCTGAAGTGTGCAGAAATCGCAATGTCTATGCTTCACAGTATTGAGCCGCACCTGAAAACCACTGAGTGAATCCTCCGAAAATCAGAGCCACAAAATCACCGCTGTTCCATAAAAATCCCAAAGTTTTCCTCATATCCCGAGCATTGAGCCCCGGAATGTCGCCTAAGGTGCGTGTTGTGATACCACAAAGTATTGCTCTCCTCTCTCGACGATTTCCTCAAGCTTTCGGTACCGCTAGATTCCTAATGCCAACCTTTGGGACTTTTCAGATGGCTTGTATTGTAACATCAAACTGATTTCCAGGACGGCTCCTGATATACCCACTTAACAAAGGTTTTTTCGATCCCTGTATGACAAATTTCTACTTCAAGGATAACGAACAATCCTGCAAAATAAAAACTCCCAAGGAAATATTGAAAACGACAAAGAAAGTGAACGAGTTTAAAAAAGGGCAAAAAGTAGCAGATCGCGAATATAGACCAATAATATACCCCTTCGATGTATAAAATACAATTTAAAAAATAAAACAAAGTAATAATAGAATACAAAATATATAAAAACGGTCATATTAAAAAATGAAATTGATAGTCACAAGGGGAGCAAGGATAATCGAATGTTAGTAGAACTTTTCCGCTATTGTACATGGTACTAACAGAACGGCAGCCGAAGCATGCAAATAATGACACTCATATTCAACTCAGGACAAACACTCTCGAAAAATCGCCTCAGAGGGTTGAAAATTAATATTCTACCCAAAATTTAATTTAAAAAAAATTAAAAGAACCCAACAACATTCTGTCGACACTTTCACTTTGAAAATTGATTATTATTATTATTAGTACTGTAACAAACTTCTGCAGGGAATAAGAAACAGAATATCACAAAATATGAAGAAACAGGAAGAATGGACGGTGAAAGCGTTTGAATGCGGAAAACACCATGAGGTTTTGAAGCAAAAATGCCTAATACGAAACATTCACTCAATTCTTCACACTAACTCCTCCAGTTCTTCTGAAAAAAACGTTAAAAGCCGACAAGTTCATCGATAATGAATCAGTGAATCCCACATTTCCTCGCAAAAAGAAAACAGGGTCGTTCATAGGAGTGCAAATTCTCTATTGAAAAAGAAAATCAAGACAGTCATTGACCCATCCCAGACAAATTTGCACCGAAAAATCCCTAATCCACAGAAGTGGTCGATAATTGCTTTTGTGAATTTCCATAAAAAATATTCACACCACCACACAAACTCACCAATACCACAATGGCACATCACAGAACGATTCAAGAGAGCTGGCACTCTTGGATTTATGCTAGAAAACAACACGAGTCTAAGCAAAGTTTTTTTAGACGATGAAAAATGGATGGCAAAAATGAAACGACAGAAAAGGTATTTTCTGCCGACAAAAGAAACTAATATTCTTGTTTGAGCTGACATTGCTCCGCGCCTATAAGGAAAACGCAACTGGAAGATTTTACATTTGCACTTTCCTACTAAAACTAACAAGGAGGCTACTACTAGCCAAACTGGCCATTCCGAACGAAATGTACTTTCCTACAATACTTTTCGGACTAGAGTTCGAATATGCCCTTCGCAGCTGCCTACAATCACTATGAAAAAATGTTATAGGCGTTTTTTCTCTGATTTTCGACATATTGTACCCTCCAGAAAGCGCACTAAATTTACGAAAATCCGGAAGCGGACTTCATATTCGTGTTCAGCGCCAAAAACAACTCCACTACGTAAAGTTTAGGTGAAATTACATTTTGCCGAACCTTCTATGGCCTGATAGCGTTTTGGACTTCGACGGTTTTTCGGTTGGGCGTTTGCTTATACCAACTACAAGGCTCTGGAAGCGTTTTGAAAAATGTTCCAGATTTGACTTAAAATCCTCCTAAGGGGAGGGGGGTTATTTAGGGTGCTGATCACGAATCTGAGGTTTACTTGTCGTTCTTCCAAAGTTTTCGACTAAATTTGTTCGAAGATTCGCACCGTCAGAAAAAATGTGACGGCGAAATCGACTTTTGACGATTTCCGGAGTGTGACGACAGATGTCGCCCAAATCGTTCTTCTGAAGGATTATTTGGAGTGCTCAACACGAATCTGAGGTCCGTCTATCGATTTCTGACAGCTTACGGAAGATTACTGTGAGTATGTGGTAGTTTGGCCAAAGTCTCAGATTTGACTCAAAATTTCTGAACGGTGGGTATTCGGGGTGGTGAATACGAATTCAATGTCCGTTTGTCGACATTCGAATTATTAAGGTAGGTTTTGCTTCTTAAACGGCATGTTACTGTGCTCCTCTGGGCCTAATTCCGGTCCGCAATTGCGTCTCGTCACGCTTTGCGGCCGCACGCTCCCGAGACGGAAGAGTTTCCAGCGCAGCAGCCACCAATCTGTTGACTCTGGGTGGGTTTTGGAAACTGAAAGCTAAAGAAGATTAGAGTCGGCTTTGGCGCTGGAAACTCGACCGCCTTGAGCGCGTGCGGCCGCAAAGCGTATCAAGAGGCAATTTAGGGTCGGAATTTAGCCCAGAGAAGCACAGTACCTACCGTAACCTACAGAAAACCTTGAGATTTCGACAAGCAAACCACAGAATCGTGTTCAGCACCCCCAGAATACCCCTACAAACATGTTTTTAGCAAAATTTGGGAAAAAAATTGAAAATACCCCGAAAATTCCATGGTGGGTACCCTTACCTTGCCGCGAAGCTTTAAAAACGCTGATAACTTCTTTCAGAGTGAGTTTAGGCAGTTGCGATGAGTAATTCCGACTTTACGTCCGAAATTGGTTCTGGAAAAATACATTTCATTTGGAATGGTTAGTATTAGTTCCTTTGTAAGCGGGGTAAAAATCTATTATCCCCCAACCCTCCCCACATCTTCTCAGTACGTGAGGGGGGAACAATTTTGAAGGGTCCGATCCGGGATAAATCCGTGGTCGGATCCCGTTTAAGCTGGCGTCGGACCCGGCGAAAACGAGAGATGGGAAACATTTTTTTCTGAGAGCTCTGAAAAAATTAGAACCATAACCTTCTCGCTCAACTTAGAAAACCCTTAGTAACTCGGCTAAGAAAATTGTTTTGTTGTTTTGCCGCTACAAACTTGGATTTAAAAACGCCGCTTCACGTATATCAACTGGTAAATACTCCGTTACGAATGGCTAAATCGACCATTTGCACTTCCCGTCTTACAAGGAAAACCATTGAAGAATATTCGGAGGTTAGCTAATTGAAGTACATAAAAAGATCGTTATGCGAATAGTAAAAACTGTGAGTGACTCTAACCTAATCCCATATTGAAAAAGTTATTGCGCTAGAATGACGCTCTGCCTAATGTACCCTACCTTAAAAATTCAAAAAAAAAAACGAAACGGGCCTCACATTCGTGTTCAGCGTCCCAAACTACCCCCCCCCTGACTAAATTTTAGCGAGTTATTGAAGAGTAAGAGAGTGGTGAAACCAACTTAATTTTTTCGGCCGATTACAACGTCTTACGATAGCTGTAATGGAACCTTGCTCACCTTAGTCGTTGGGAAAATCAGAAACGCAAATCCTTTTCATGTTACCCACCCCAGAAAATCTCCGCGGACGGATTTTTTTTACGTACGGGGCACCACTGAAGGTAGCTCAGTCCCATTTTTAGAAGTCCAAGGGTCGAAAGAAAATGTCTTGCTGATACTGCGTCTAGAGAGGTAATTTGGGGCACTGAACACGAACATGAGGTCAGTTTTCGTTGTGTCTGCTGTACTTTTAAGGTAGGTTATATAAAATATAAAGTCATCTTGGCATTGCAACCAGTCCTTTAAAGTCTTTAAATTTTCAAAAATAGGATCAGACCGGAATCCCTCACAGTTTTTACTACTCGTGGGAAGGCATTCGACCTATGCGCTTTATTTTGCCAATCTCCGACCAAAGTTTTTCGGCAGTCTGAAGGAGAACCTATGGCCGAAACTCCACGGAAAAGAATATATCAGAGCATTTAGCACCCAAAGCAACTTTTTCAGAAAAGCAGAATCAGCCTGAATCTAATCATGAAAAAAAAATTGTAAAACGAACAGGAAGAACACACCAAAACTCACCATTCGCAATGTAGTGAACTTATCAAATCCGTTGTGCACATTGTGTATGTGAATCACATCGTGCTCAGTCTGTCTGTCTTCTCGCTTCAGAGCATCAATCTCACTTCGGAACTCGTTCAGTCTCTCTTTGAACAGCCGCGCCTTTTCGGAGAAGTCATGCCTAAAACGGTAAGGCCAGTTCGACCTGCACATCAAGATTCTACTGAGCACAAGAAGTGAGTACTAAACTTCGAGCATTAGAATAAGAAAGCTATGCACACCTGGATTTTTCTAGCTCATTTCGCAAATTGTGGAACTCAAGGCGTTGATTTACGGATGGATCCGGGGGCGGAGCATGGATCATCTAAAATGCTGCATCGCAAGTGAATCTTTATTCTGTTTATATGAGAAGCTAAAACTCATGGTCCGCCACAGATCCTCTACCGGCCCTCCACTACGCTAATGCCGGGATCACGCTTCCGTCGAGGCAATGCGTGAGAGAAGCTGCTGCGATCAATCGCGGCAATATTGCACCTCAAAGGCAATCGACTGTTCTTATGAGCACAGAGATAGTTCGTGGAGTCAAATGGGATGAGTATTCATCCGAGAATGGTTGGTACCTCCGTTTTCAACCACATAGACGAAAGTTTCTGCGGATATGCACATCGCCGCGATTACGCTGCAGCGTTGCCTAATGGAAAGCGGCGTCGATGCCATCGCAACGATATGCATATTTGCTCAGTATATCTGGAAACTGGTGGAAAACGAGGATATCAGCCGATCTCGGATGGATATATCATCCCATTTCACTCAACGGGATGCTGTTTTGCTTCTTCTTTGCAGCCACGTCGGGTTCTTTCATAGGTAGAGAAAATGGGCGACAAGTAGAGGATTCGTCCATAGATCTATTGTGGTCAACGTGGTAGGTCTCTCCGGACATTTAAATAAATGCGCGTTGTTATGGTCGATGGAACCGCAGTCCGGACAAATATCAGATTTGCTACTCTCAATCTTGCTGGCGTAGGACATGAGCATTGTCGAGAGACCGCAGCGCAGCGAGTCCTTCCGAGTTGAGTCTCGGATGCGCATACTGGGGGCGGCACTTCTCCTAGTATAGAACTTACGGCCGCCTTCTCGAGATGACACCGTACGAACTTGGTGTGCTCCTCGCGCAGAAGACGGAGTCGTTCTTTCTGTGAGTCGTGCCATCTTTGCAAGTTTGTTTGGAGCATCGGCGAACGGCTTTCTTTTGTCTCTCCCTCTAACGGGGTTGAGCACTCTCCAAGACGGGTGGAGCTGAAGGTTTGCCGTCGATTATGACGAGACGACTGCAGTGGCGCACGCAAGCACCCTAGTCGACGGCTAACTTTGTTTTTTTCTCTCTCACAACTGGAGGGAAAACACCGGAAGCTTCTAGAACGGTAAGTTTTACTTCCCCCCCCACACACACCTACAATATCAGTACATTCTCAAAGAAGAAAGAAACAGATGCAAATCTAGAAAAAAATCATTAGCTGTTCGCCTGATCGATTAATGGTAAACTTGGGACAGAGCCAGGCATGGCTACAGTGCGCCTAATGAAAAAACGCAGCCGCACCACCGCCTTTTTCTGTTGACGTAGACTGCATCTTACATATAGTAGATGCATGAGCGGTTGCCTCCACCTGAGGACCGAAGTTTCTTTTCGATGAGGGTAGTATAGGAGATCCCGCTTCCACACAAACACACACGAAGCGACACAGAAGAACTTGTAGCGAAACTGACCTGCGCAATATTTGGCGGTAGTGCCCTGTACATAGAATTCGCTACCGTTGGCAGAGCAGGGTGCTGCGACGGATGCATAGCTGTACGATCACCTTCTTGTGAGCCAGCCGACATCATCAACTGATGATGAGAGAGTGTACCTTGCAGAGCCAGATTCGACATCGGCCATACCTAAACAAACGGACGAATTGCATACTTCGTATCGAGTCGAAAATAATCAAGCACAGAACAGCTAACATACAGTGGGCTCTGTAATCAGAGCGTGACTGGCATAATGCGGTTTCGTATTCATATCCGCTAGCGACATCGATATTCGCTGCGCATACAGCTCCGCTTCACGAGCCTTGCGGTCCATCCTCATCAAAGCCTCTTCAGACTGAAACACTGATACATACATTGGGAAAAATATTCACTTGATTCGAAAGTGTAGCTCACACCGATTTTTTAAGGGAGTGAAAATTCGGCGAACCTTGAAAAATACTTCGAAAGGAGTAAAACATTTAAAGCACGTACCAAAACCATGTCGCCAACCTGAAAGCCTTTGCATTTTGTTTGGTGGTGCCGTGAGAAATATTCCCACCAATTTTCCGAGCCTTTTAAATCAGGCCACTCGTTTTTTATGCAATCCAGAACTTCTTCATCTTCAGCGTTTGTCCCGCTTTGTAGCAGGGTCAGCTCTTCTCGAACGTAGCCGCCATTTGACCTTGTCGTTCGCGTTGTCAGGATGGAGGCCTGCGATTTTCATATCTTTCTGCAAGACATTCAGCCATCTCTGCTCAGGTCGTCCCCTTGGTCGCTGGCTCGTCACTTGGAGCTACATAGCCGCTTTCGCTATCGAGTGTTCTTCAGCTCGCAGAACGTGCCCATACCATCTTGGGCAATGCTCGCGAAGTTTGTCCGAGATGAGCGCAACACTGAATCTTTCACGCACATCTTCATTCCGAACTCGGTTCAAACGTGTCAGACCACAAGTCCACATCAGCACTTCGTTTCCATAATGCCGAGCCGTTTTTCCGCTTCCTTCGTCATTGACCAACACTCTGTGACATTCAGTGCAACGGGCCTTACAACCGAACGATAAATCTTTGACTTGAGTCAGTCGCAAACCTTTTTATCAAAAAGAACTCCACTCGCGTCCGCCATTTCAACCAAGCAGCATTGATGCGAGCGCCAACTTCAGCCGTCAGCGTCCCATCGTCGCTAAGCCTCGACCCAAGATATCGAAACGTAGGCGCTTTTGGCAAGACAGTGTTTTCGACTTGGATGGAATCATCACAACTCGCATTTGTCATGTATTCTGTTCTATTCTTATTGAGTCGTAAGCCGAATTCTGCCAGTCTGTCGTGCCTAGCTTGAACTTGCGCTTAGAGATTTTCTTTGCCATCTGAGGCAAGTATCACGTCGTCAGCATACAACAGTGTCAAGAGGCTGATCTCTGCAGATCCCGTGTGACATCATCCATGACGATGATGAAGAGCAGAGGGGAAAGGGCGGAGCCTTGATGAACTCCAACAATGATTCGACTCCCTTTCTTCTTGAAATCGGGACAATGGTGCTTGACATCCAGTCTGAGGGAACTTTGCGCTCAGTCACAATTCGGTTGATTAACAATGGAAGCCAGGCACTCGAGTTCCAGCTTCGACTCTTCCATAACTCCGCGCGCAAAATCATCCGGTCCGGTAGCTCTGCCATTCTTCATCGCTTTCAAAGCCTCTGCTACTTCGCTTGCTGTAATCGGCGACACCGCCCCTGGAAAGAGCATTAGGTAAGGGGGATGAGGGAACTCCTCGAAGTACTGCCGCCACCTTTCGTTCGCCTGCTCAACATTCCATAGCAGCCGACCATGTCCATCGTTGGCCCCAACAAACTTCTCTACATCCTTCGTCTTTCGCTTTCGAGATCTGACGAGCCGGTAGAGATCGCGCTCGCCCTCGATTTCAGAACGAATGAGAATTTTTCGAAATATTTAGGTCGCAGCAGAACTGAGCAGCAACTCTTCCTAAGATCAAGTGGTCTGTAGACTTCAGTGGTTTATCGGTCCATCTAAGCTCCTGATACGATCAAACATTGTTTTGTATGCTTCCGACCAGATTTACGGAGACATCCTTACCAATTCAAAACCAGGCGTCTAAAAATGAGGTCTTCACCCTGTGGTTCAAATTGGATAGTTTCTTACTCGAGAAAATTGGGCGCATGAGGTTTCCGCATCAGATCTCGGCGGATTTCGAGCTAGAGCAGCACGTCGAGCAGGCCGTAAGCCCGATCTTGTGTGCTTGGAGACACTCAGAGTCGAGATAGAGACGTCGAATACGGCACTGGGTTGACGCTGTCGCAGCATTTGGCGTTAACCACATCTCGTTAACAGTGGAAAATCGAGATTAAACACGGCATGGGGTTTTGGACTTTCTACCACACACGACTTTAAGGCGCTTTTTGAATCTCCTCTTGTACCGGACACTAAACAGTCCGTCGCAATACCACCATCCGATTTCATCCTAGAGTGCGTACCTTAATCATGGCGTCTAATGATACAACGGTCTACACAGCATTTCGTACGGAAGGAAAATTGGGAAACTCTATGAACTCGTGTTGGATAGAAAGTTAGGAACATCGATCCTATCCGAATCTCGATTTTTCACAGCTCAAGAGAGGTATGAAATGCCAAATGCGCCGACAAGGCAAAGCCGCAATCGGCGTCTCATTATCGACGCTGCGTGGCTCCAAGCGCACGCTAACGGGCTCCTGACCTGCTCAACATACCCCTCTAATTCAGAACCTGTCGAGGATTTATGCCTAAACCTCACGCCCCCATTTACTCGAGTAACAAGCTATTCAAATTGAACTACAAGGTGAAGATCTCAACTTTGAACGCCTGGTCTCGAAAAGGGCGAAAATGTGATAGGAAACCTGGTCAGAAGCATACCAGGTAGAACTTTGATTAAATCAGGATCATAAATAGACCGAGGAATTACCGACTTTTCCTTTTACAAAACACTCAATTTTGAAAAAGTTACTCCATAGTTTTGCTACAAACTATATATTTCGAAAAAAACCTCATTAGTTCTGAATCGAGCGGTCGGATGTAAAACGAGCGTCCTCGAGAGAAAAAGCAAAATTTGATCAAAAAACTTTAAGGCCACAATCAAACAAAATGACGCCGCGACAGTGGCTCTTCAAAATAACTAAATGGCTTTAATAAGCATTGTGGTTATCAGCTACTCGAGATGTAGAGCTAAAACCCCTGTACAAGATTGAAAAGTACAGTTAGGTCCGTAGATTGTTTCCTCAAGAAAAACATTAACATCTATACGGCGGCCGCCGATATGGTAAGCGTGGGTGAGTGACATTTAAATGTTTTTTTTGAGGAAACAAACCACGGATCTAACCATAGTTTATTTTTCTTCTACCATGAGTTTTAAACAAAAGGATAGTCTCAAAAACTTCAAAAAGCGAGAAAAACGCATCATATGAAAGCAATAAACGAAGAAGTAGAGCATAGCACAACCGCTTGTCACGTGAAACAAATTAGAAACTCTTATACCTTCACATGATTCATTTGCAACCGGTGACATTCAGCCTCCGCTTCGCTGACCCTTTTTGTGAGCATTAGCGTCTCCTGCTCGCTTGCTCTCGCCTTTTCCGCAAAAAGTTCTGCCGTCTCTTCGGTTTTCCGAGCAGCCTCCTGAAAAGGAAAACCGTAGAAGACAATGATTCCCAACTCTACCTCGAAAAACGAGACGAACTTTAGCCTGGGCCAGCTGTTCAGCAATCTTTTCCACCTCAGCTTTCAGTTGGTTTCGTTCATTTTCGACTTGTAAGCGCTCTTGTCGCTCCCTTGCAATTCGAGCGAGCTCTTGCTAGAATGTTTGACATATGCAACAGAACATGGCTAGAATGCTATGAATGTATTGGGTTGATGCATAATTATGGAATCTTTCTTTTTAAATATCTTTATTCAACAAAAACGATATCACTGTTTAATCGCAACATGTTCAAATGATCATTCGAAAGCATAGTCACCATCCACTGCAAGAACTGTTTCCCACTTGCATGACAGTCGGTCGAATCCACGTGCGGAGAAGCCACAATTCTTGTGGAGGCAATCCACGCTTTGACATCAGCCACCAAGTCATCCAAGTCGTCGTACACTTTGCTTGTCTGCCAGTTTTTCAAAGAGCGATTGACATGATAGTCCGTTGGTGCTTCTGTCGGTGAGTACGGCGTATGTGGGAACAGATCCCATCCCTTATTTGCGATGGATTTGATTACATGGCGCTCAACATGTGAACAGGCGTTATCGCTATGGAACACGACGTGGTTTTTTGCACGGTCTTTTCGCCTCGATGGCAACGTTAAGGCGATCAAGCTGAGCCAGATAGACGTCGCTGTTGATTTTAAATTGACGCTTTGCAGTTTCTGTCAGGGATTCTCCATTGTTGCCTTTCATCTGCATCGTTAAACCAATAAAGAAAGCCATTTGAAATGATTTCCCAATGAGTGATTCCGCTTCTGTCCCGCCACACACTACATAATCTTCTTACAGTGCACGTCTTTTAGTATTCCTTTCAGGGAGGCACCTGGCGGAAAGAAGATCTTCTTCCTTTTATCGTTTTGAAAGGGAAGTTATGACTCATCCCCAGTGACAAATTCTTCAAAAATGGTGCTTCTTCGTTTCGCTGCAGTAAATCGGCAAAAATTCGAACGCGTTCAGCTTTGTTAGTGTTGGAGAGATGATGGGGCACCCATCCAGCGCCAATTCCCATATTTTTTAAACTTCTTCAAACGCCGAACGATCGTTGAGCGATTGACATTGAAATCTTCAGCCAGCATTCTCGTTGTCAGGCTTTCGTCCTCATCCACAGCTGTCGAAAATGTTTGATCATCAAAATCCGATTGCCGACCTCTTCCTTCTTTATCCTACCAACTAGTGTCACCTGATTCAAAGGCAGTGTCCACGACAAATTTCGTCCTCTGTCTTTGGCCGGGAATCGAAAGTTCAGGGTCTTATTGGAGCACTGGGGTCGAAAGAACGAACAAAGACGAGCCCGAAAGGGCTCCATACGGCTCCGAAGTCCGCTCGCGCTAGCCTTTCCGCTCGCGGTCGAGTTTTCCGAGGAACAGTTTGGTCCGCTTCTACATTAGCATTGGAGCGCGAGCGCGACCGAGTTTTAGCATTGGGGCGCATTTGCGCACGTTGTCTACTTCAGGCCCATGCCAGCGCAACTCATCCACCGTTGAAATGTGGCTTTCAAGAAGAAGAGCTGGTTTTGAATGTTCCACAGCGTTTTTCACGATTCTTTCTTCACTGATGAAACACAGGGTTAAGCAGGCCGTTGTGGCGAAAATCGCCACAACGGCCTGCTCAACCCTGTGAAACAGTCAGACTCTGAACTTTCGTTTTCTGGTGAAAACTGGCAAACGATTTTTATCGTGGACACTGAATTTAAAGCCAATAAACCACTTCCGTAGAGCACTATCAGTAAATGACCTTTCGCCAAAAAGTTCGTTGAGATCGCGGAAAGACTGGGCTGCGGTCCATCCTTTCTCGTAGAGATGGATCATAATATGGCGAACATGAGTAAGATTTTCGAGACGGATTTATTTGACTAAGCATTGAGAATCATTTTTATATAAATACTGAAGCCGAAACGCCAATTTTTACTGAAGACAAACGCGTTAATAAAACCGCTCCATAATTATGCATCAACCCAATATCATACTCCCTATACAAATTTGCTCGCATACCTGTCTTCGAGCGCGCTCTTCTTTCGCTAACGCCTTCATCTGTTGAACCTGCAGCAAATGTTATAGAAGGCATTACATATAAGCATCAAGAATATGAAAAATGTCAGAAATGAGAAATACAACACAAAAAAACCAATAATGAAAATGGTTAAAGTATCAAAAACATTCTATAAAGAAGACATACCTCAAGCGTATCTGGTTGCCGCCTCCTGAGGTAAAGATTGTGAGTGCCTATACAGAGGTCAAGAATAGAAGGGTTTATTGTTCTCTCTTGTGCTCGAAATGAAATCGTTGACTGATCAACAGTCCTCATGCGGAACTGAAATTTCTAGTTCAAATGATTCGCATTGTTCGCAATGAATATTAGTCACCTAATAATTCTAGCTCACCTTCTTGTTACGGAAAGATATATTTTTAATTTCGCTCCAAGAAAAAAATGGTCTTGGCGTTATTCGATTCGACCCCTTATATATCCCAAGACCTTGCGCCGAGATTCCGAGATGCAAATCCGTCTCTTTCGTGTTCTGCAGAGGAATAATCAAGTCCCAGACATGAAATAGCAACAGAAAAGAAATGAGAAAGCCCTACACAGATGGGATAGTACAGAATGCCATACATTTCCAAATCTTGGGCAACTCGAAGATACTCCATTTCAGCATCCTCTCTAGAACCAAATCTAATTAAAGCCAACCTACATTGTAAGCCTGAAACATTTGCGAAAGATTTGTATTCAATAGTTACCCGAAATGTAAACAATTGCAGATATATGAATAATCAGTGTCATAACACTCACAAACCGGAAAATCGACAGTGCCTCGTCATAAAGGCAAAGCTGCGAGCCAGCGAGCAATGATGAAGGGTGGGGAGCGCTACGCAGTTTGACCGCGCAAGTGACCGCACTGCGTAGCGCTCCCCATCCTTCATCATAGCTCGCTCGCAGATTTGCCACTACTTCGAGGCCTTAAAACCGACCTAGATTGGCCATGGTTGTTGATCCACCATCGTTTGATCCGTTCTCGCCACATATCCACACTCATATCGTACTGATCGATGACGCTCTTTGGTAACAATTTATCCAAATCAAGCGGTCCAGTGTCATCCGTGTAGTCGCCATTCTAAAGGAGTAAACTACAAATGATGCCAAGAACATTCTGCTGATCTATAACCTCACAATGGCTTGGACAGCGAAGCTTGCCAAAAGTACTGAAGCTTCAGGAGAACAATAGAGATCCATAGACAATATCGCCTGCTTAATTTGCAGAAAGAAGAGATGCCTTGTGAGATCCTGCAACATAGAAAGATAAAATGATGAACTACTTTTTATATTCTTCAGCATTATTCCCGTTTGGTTGAGGTTCGACTCTTTCAGAGCTCGCCCTACAATCTTCACGGACAGGGCTTGGATGGGGTGGACATGTATAGGCTGATTATTGAAATACAGCGCGTCAACCTATCGCTCTTTTGATCGGCTGTCATGCGCCTTCCGTCAACGCAGATGTTGAGACCGATCTTCAAGATCGTCGTAAGTATCCTCTGTTTTCGAGTGTGATTTGTTTCCATTCGTCGCGTGCGTCTTCTTCTCCCCACAATAGCTCGCTGTCTCTACATTCGCTCCGCACAAGCAAGCGAGGAAACAGAGTAAATCTGGCTCGGAACCAGAGGATACGTAGTGCGTCACCTTACCATCGAAGGCGTGGTTTTCGCATCTTCTCCTAGCGGATGCTACGTCTTAATGCTCTCAAATGTCGTAATTCCGGACGTGGTCTTCTTCTTTGCAGCCACGAAGTGGGTAGCATGGGCTCAGGAACATTGGGGACCACTAATCCAGCGGAGCACAGTGCCCATCCTGTGGTCAACTGGGACGATGCCAGCTTGCCTGCTGCCCGACTCCCAGAGCTGCTCGGTCTGATGTTGGATCCTTCGTTGAAGTTTCACAAAAGCATAGAGCGAAATCAAGCCGCAGTTAAGACAAAACTCAACGCAGGGTTGAGCAAGCCGTTGTGGCGATTTTCGACGCGGCTACGACCCCCCATTTTCCTTTTTTTTTAACCCAAAATTTCACGACCCCCTGGTACCAAAATAAATGCTAGTTTTATCTGGTGTCAAATTTTGAAGAGAAGCGAAACTGGCTCTATCCTAGATGGGGAGGGGGGCACCCAAGATTTACTCATAGAAATGAACGTAAAACCTTATAAAAAATGCTTGATATTGCTGCAAAGCATTGTTGCTATTGAAATTCTATAGAAATACTTCGTTTGGTAGCGTTACCGATTGGTGGATCGCTTCATTTCTGACTTCAATCCTGAGTGCCCCCCCCGTCTAGGATAGTGCCGCGGAACTCGTGAAAGTATTTTTTCAAGTTCGGTCGCGGCTGACTTGGGACGCCTACTCGAAAATTTTCTTTTTTTTTTCAATTTTCCAAAAATTTTACGACCCCCGTTAAGACCGGTCACAACGCTGCTCAACCCTGACTCAACGTCCTGCGTGCCCTTGGCGGAACTTCCTGGGGGTGCAGTAAAGAAACAATCCTAACCACGTATAAGGCTATTGTGCAGCCCGTTTTGGAGTATGCTGCGCCTGTCTGGCAGCACATCGCGCCGTACACATCTTGGCCCAAACTGCAGCGCGTCCAAAACTGTGCTCTGCTAATCGCAACAGGCTGTTTTAAAAGCTCTCCAATAGAGCACTTATACGCCGAAGCTCGCATATTGCCAGTTAGAGACCACTGCCAACTCCAGACTCAACAAGTGTTCACTACATCGTAAAGCAGCCAAATCATCCGTCGCGAAGAGTACTAACCCCGGTTAGAGAGTTGTATCAGAAAGACGTCCGCCGATGCTCCCCGAAAGTTGATGCGCAGAGATGGGCCGAGGCACAACAAGAACGCCTCCGTCTCTTGCGCGCGGAGCATACCCGATTCGTGACGGAACACTTGAGCAGAGTTGCCATAAACTCCATCCTGGGAGTCGCACCTCAAAAGGTCAGCGAGACAGAGATGGAACTTGGCAGGCGTGCCAGACGCTCCCTTGCATCGTTACGCTGTGAACACTCCCCTATGCTGATGTCATATTTGCATAGGATTGATAACAACAAACCTGAAGAGCGCCCGAATTGCAATAATCAAGGGCAAACTACTGCGCACCTATTCGATTGCCCGGTGAGACCGACTACATTAACGACAATGAATTTATGGATCGACCCAACGCTAGTGGCCGAGTTTCTGAACCTGTGACGAGAACTCTCTCAGTGGCTGCAAAGAAGAAGAAGAGGAGAAGGAGCGTTGGACTCGCTCATAGATTCAATGCAATTGAAGATGTGGGCCTCTTCGGGCAACTTAATAAGGGCGCGGTATTGTGGCCAAGACTACCGCAGTCCGGGGACGCATCGGGTTTGCTTCTGTTAATTTAGTTTACGTAGGACATTCGAAATGACAAATGACCACAGCGCAGCGAGGCGAGAGCAAGAATAAAGGATGGAGTTACATAACTTGGAAGTCGAAGTGCAGCGTGTCAACTTCAGACAGTCGAGGGGCGGTACATCCGCATAATGGGGGTTGAACCTGCGTGAAAGAAGACTAGCAGCACCCTTGCTGTAGCTACTGCTAACATCAGGAGCTGCAGGCACTTTGCAGTATCTTCTGCCGCTTGTTCTCGAATTACACCTATTTGTTTATCCTGACACGCGTGAGTTTGGCAGTCCCCTCTCCTAGACACTGCTCACACACCTCTCCATTGAATTGTCTGACACGATTGAACACTGCAGCATCCTCGTCTACGAAGGCGGAATGTATATAAACAGGCTACTCTCACTGAAGAAGGAGTTGGACGTTCAACGCCTGTCCAAGATGGTAACCTTGCCTCACTTTCTAAGCGCCAATCTTGGACGCTAAGGGGATCGACCCCTTGATCCATCGTGAGAGAAGCCTCCCTCGTTGTGGACCGCGGAGTCGATAATGTCATTGTTGCGGACCGTGTCGAGGTTGGCCTCCTTGCTGCCGGCCGCGACAAGGATCATATCCAACGCCAATGGAGAGGGCGATAGTCCAAAATAGACGCTTACAAATCATCACCACAAAATTCTCACGATAAAAAATTGGTAATACCCAGTTTATTAAGGGCAGGGTGCAAGAGAAATGGACAGCGGTGTATCTTCATTCACTCGCCGTCTTTCTCCAGAGGTAAGCAGCTGAAGTTCTGAACAGTCTAGAAGGTGGGGAAACGGCCTGAGCGGTTATAAAGATATCAAGACATCGGGCCCTAAAAATGGAAAACTCTAGATAGAAAAACTACTGCACTTACGTAAAAACTTTGTGCTGATGGCAAACGATAAACTTGTGTACAAAACCTTCCTCCGTTTGCAGAACAAGCTGCCGGAAACTAGGTTGAACCACAGCATGCGTTGGCAGCACATGCTGCTCACACCTAGGAGTTGTATCCAATGTTTGCCCTGGGATACAACCCCTATTGTGCCGACGTACTGCCCCACGAGTGCCTGAGGTTGTGTTACCGTTCTGACAGGCTCCTCAAGAGCCCTCCGCCAACGCAGATGTTGAGAACCGCCTCTGCTACAACAGAGTGGTCGTGACCGCACAGTGGAGAACGTGACAACTGGCAGCGCGGCACACGTATAAGTCCATATGGTTCTTCCTCCACTGATCACAGCTAGTCAGAAACCATATGAAGTCAGAGGTTCAACGGCCGCGGAGAGCCCTAATCCCAAGACGTTTGAGATGCCTGTGTTGTAAGGCGACTTCGTTCGGACCAAATGTACCAGTCTCGGTTGGTTCAGTCATTAGATACGTTTTTTTGCGACTTAGCACTAGCCGGTGCGCCACGAAACGATCCTGCCTGCTACATACATTGTTTTTTCAAGGCTATAATCGTAAAAAGCCAGTCAGAAGTCGTCCATGTAAAACTGTGAGTACGGTGTTGGTCTCCGAGTCGCTGGTCAAATTGGTTATGACGAAAAAAAAACATGGAAGTGACGACATAGCAGCTCCTTGATAAACACCAACAGGGACACAACGGTTTCGGTCTTCTTGCAACGCTCCACAATAGGCTTTTGGATCACAGTAAAGCAACTCGATCAATCAGTTGAATTCATAGGCACATGATGCAGGCGATGTGCATACCACATGAGGTCGTGCGGAACGCGATCGAAGACCTTTCCTAGATCTAGGGAGTCGACGCGGAGGAACTCCCGCCGCCTGCTGTACTTCTCCAGGAAACGTCGGACAACGCAGATCACGCCCGTTGTCATCATGCCCTTCAAAATTCGGTCAGGTTGACAATGGCGCTAACAATGATGCGGTAGTAACCTTACTCTGATTGAAGCGTGAAGTACTATAAACAAGTTCGATACCTGTATGAGCTCCTCCTCCACATCCTCGGGATAGAACTTTACCAAAAACAAAAACTGCATACATCCGTCAACTCCCCGAGGGACGTCCTGCTTCCGAATCTGAAACATGCACACCTCTTGACTACCAATAAAAATATGTGTGGAAATTTCAAAGGACTAGATCCTCACCTCCCTTTCCATTTGCAACCAACATGGCAAGCCCTTCTTATTTGTAAATTGCAGGCCGAAAAACCATACTTCTCGGAGGCCAATGATACGACACACTGCGTCAAATAAATGCCGACCAGTCCAACTGGTCTGAAAGCGAAAATATTAAGCTGAATGGTCCATCATTTTTCGAATATATCCTTTTCAGAAGAATCCGTCTGATTTGTGAGAGCACGAAGGATGCTACACCTACCTCTATTACAATTCGGTCGAGATCGGCGTCCATTGTGGTTACCTTCGCATGAACCACCTTACCCGACCCACGGCTGAAAAACGGGAACAGCCCCATACTCAGATTATTTTCAATCGTTTGCAAGCTAACATCTGAAAAAAGTCACATCAAATAAAATAAAGGATAGCCAGAAAGAACAGGGAAAAATAGCGATAAGACCGCAGAAAGAACATGTGACAGCAAGAATTTAATATTGTTAAAAAGGAACTCTAAAAATCACATTGGAGACGTAGAAAGATGCTTCTCAAGCTCATAAAGTTTGATGCAACAGGAAAAATCTGGAAACCAATAAGAAGAAAAAAAGACGATTATAAATTGCCATCACCACAAACGATACCCAATTGATAAAGGCTAGGGTATGAAAAAAATAAAGAGCGGTGGATCTTCATTCACACACCGTCTTTTTCCAGAGTTAAAGGCAGTGTTCACGATCAATTTCACTTCCGATATCTCTACGGTTTACGGAAGGTCTGGTGCCCTGTATAGCAAGGCATGCTTAAAATGGACACGAAAGACGTGTTTTTGAGCCAAAATAGGCCCTCCCTTGTTTACGTTGATTTTTGAGCGTGGAGGAATTGACCGTTAGTAGGATGATTTATATCAGTGCAATGAAGCGATCAGCCCAATTATCAGCACTTCCTCCACTTGATCATTCCTGTAATGTTAGACTTCATTTGTTCATTCCGAGGGGGCGGATCTGGGGCACGGGGCGTGTCTGGGGCACCAAAACGCTTGTTTGCAGCCGTTATTTTCTTCTTCTTCTTCTTTGCAGCCACATAGAGGGTTTTGTCATAGGCGGAGGAACTGGGCGACCAGTAGTGGATTCGTCCATAGGTCCATTGGTGTCAGCGTGGTAGGTCTCTCCGGACAGTTGAATAAATGTGCGGTATCATGGCCGACGATACCGCAGTCCGGGCACACATCAGATTTGCTGCTGTCAATCTTGCTGACATAAGACATTAGTATTGTAGAGTGACCACAGCGTAATGATGCGAGCGTGCATCTCGCCCTTCTTCCGAGTTGAGACTCTGAGGTGCAGACGGGGGCGGTATATCTCCTAGTATAGGATTTATGGCCACCTTCACAAAGATGACACCGTACGAACTTGGTGTGCTCCTCGCGCAAAAGACCGAGTCGTTCTTGCTGTGAGTCGTGCCATCTTTGCAAATTGACTTTGTTTGGAGCATCGGCGAATGGCTTTCTTATACTTCTCTCTCTCACGGGGTTTAGCACTCTCCACGACGGGTGATTTGGTTGTTTTATAATGTTAATGCGGAATTGCTGGGCCTGGAGCTGACAGTGCTCCTTCACTGGTGATAGACGGGTCTCAGCATGCAGGTGCTCGATTGGGGAACTCCTTGCGCATCCGGTGGCGATACGGAGAGCAGCATTTTGTACTCGTTGCATCTTTGTCCAGGAGGATTCTGAGACGAGATGCTGCCAAACCGGTGCGGCGTACTCCAGGGCGGGCTGCAGAATTGCCTTATACGTTGTGAGTATAGTCTCCTTGCTGCTACCCCACGAAGTGCCGCCCAGGGCCCTGAGAACGTTGAGCTTAGCTTTAACGACTGCCTGCTTCTGCTCGGTATTCTTATGAAACTTGAGTGACGGATCGAGCACAAGACCGAGCAGGTTTGGAAAGGGAGCAGCAGGGCAACGGTCTCCATCCCACGACATCGGATGAGCGCTGTGCTCGGATGGGTCCGTCGTGAGAACGGACACTGACGACTTGGCTGCAGAGATACTTAGCATCTTGCGGTCGAAAAAGCCCTTTAGTGTGATCAGGTACTCGTTGATCTTATTGGCGGCCACCTGTAAATCCCGATCTCGACACATGATTGTTATGTCATCGGCATACGCGACGACCTTGATGTCCTGTGGAGGCTCAGGCATATCTCCGAGGTACAGATTGAAGAGGGCTGGCGATAGAACTCCGCCCTGAGGGACTCCAGCTGCCATAGGAATACTGTTGGAGACATGGTTCTGAAACATGACTCTTTCCGCCGACCTTTAATAAAGGCCGATATCCAGCGCTTCTGCCAAGATGGTATTGACGACTCCAGAATGTTGCTTGACAGGACTCCAAGGTTAACCGTATCAAATGCCTTGGTGAGATCCAACGCAACAGCTACAGTTCTCAATGGCTTGTTAAAGTTGAACCCGTCGATAGCATAGCTGGTAATTTCTAGCAACGCCGTAGTTGTGGAATGTAGCCTCCTGAACCCATGTTGAAACAACTGCTTCTCGTTGTGCTCCGCTAGATCCTTGACAATGAGCTTTTCGGCCACCTTGGCGAAAGGTGACATCAAGCTAATGGGACGATATCCCTTACTGATGACTGAGGTTTGCCAGGCTTGGGCAACGGGATGACGTTGGCTGTCTTCCAGTTTTGCGGAATAGTGCAAGAGCCAAACGAAGTGTTAATCATATCAACGATGAGCGGAAGGATCTCAGTCAGGAGTTTCTTCAGTACAGCAGGACAAATGCCGTCCGGACCGACAGCTTTGGGTTCCGCATGTCCTTTATAATCTTCTCTACTTGCGCCACAGTGAACGCATCGGCCGTGCTCATGAGCGGGAGGCGGCACAGCTCTCTTACTGTCACTCTATTTTGCGGACCTCGCCTTGTACTCGTGACAAAGAAACTTTTACCGAGAGAGTAGGCGGCTTCCTTTCCTGACTTGAAAACGTTATTACCGAACTCAATAGTGGAGATGGTGGCTGGCGAGCTCTTTCCCGATAGTTTCCGAAGAATCTTCCAAGTAGCTCCACTGTCCGTCTTGAAATTCAACTGTTCTGTGAATTTTTCCCACTGTTCTTTCTTGTGCTGGTCGAGATCTTTTCTGATCTCACCATCCAGCTGAGCGACGACAGGGTCTAGATGGTCAACTGCTCGTCTGGCATCTCTAGTCCTGATTTTCTCAAGAATTTCTCTGGTTACGTTTGGATAGAACGTCTTAACTCGGCCAACAGGGATAGCCGCCTTCATGGCCCTGCGAATTGCATCAGATAAGTGATGCTCCTTCTGGTGCACATTGCCATTCCACGGGTAATCAGCCGCTAGGCGTAGCGCAACCTCACTGAACAGGCACCAGTCTGCTTGGCCTAAATTGAGATAAGAACGTTGACGAACACCAGAATAAGAACAAGAGAATTTGAGAGATCGATGTGCACAAAGACGGGAACATGATCACTAGACAATGTTGTTGAGGTAGACCATGAGCAAGCGTTGGAAAGGTTGGACGAGATAAAGAGTTATGTCTGGGCTAGAAGATCGGCCGTTGGCAGGGAGACGAGTGGGCTGATCATCGTTTAAGATGACCAGGTCGCACTCCTCAGCCCATTCTTCGACTTCTTCTCCTCTAGCATCAGAACCAAGGGACGAGCAGAAGGTGTGGGCATTAAAGTCGCCCGCGAAAACAACTGATGATGAGAGGGAATAATCATTGAGTTGTTTGAGAAGAGGAATGGGATTGTAGGAGGAGGGGCATGAGGTGGTAGGGGGAATATATATGTTGAAAAAGAAAGGGGTGTTTTAAGAGGGAGATGGATTGGAAGGTACTCGAGAGTACCATCCGTGGGGGTGTTTGGTATGAGGTGGGAGGGAGAGAGGATAAAACAAAGGTTGAAACTCCTCCGCCAAGAGCTGACCTTGGAGCATGGAAGGCAGTGTAGCCCAGGATATTAGGATGAGGATAGGTAGGGATGGAGAGAGCTTGGTTTCTTGAACCATGATCACGTCTGGATGGTAAGTACGTGCGAAGAGAGAGCTCAGAAAGTTTAGTACGAAGGCCGTTGAGATTGATATGTACAATGGAAAGGCGATTTGAGGAAGAAGGAATCAGAGTTGGTAGGTGAAGAGCATAAAACACAGCGAAAAGCAGAGTTATAATGCCTCACAGGTGAGACCCGAACAGGAGAGATGCACCCACCTTTGGCATCCGGGCACTGGACGCTGGTATGTCTCCTGGTAACATCCTTGCCGCACGTGGCGCATAGGTACTTCTGAGCGGGTCCAGGATTCCTCTCCACGCCGGCCCTTTGCAGGAGAATCCGAAGGAGAGCTGCGGCCGGCCAGCACCTCTCCCATGACAAAAACCCTCTTCGCGGAGGGGGTGACGTCGGTTTGCATAGAGGTGATCTTCTTTCCTCCACACTGCCACGGCGTGAACGTACGACATCTCGGCAGCGCCGTTATTTTGCCGCTCCTAGCTCGTTTTTTACCGTTCTTTCGACACTGGGAGCCTAGGATCCTTCTCGCCTATCATTTCACTGTGGAAAGTCAACGAGGATGATCATCGTGAACGCTGCCTTTAAGCGGCTGAAGCACTGAACAGACTAGGGAGTGAGAAAACAGCCTCACAGGTGATAAAGATACCACGATATCGGGCTCTATTTGGGTACCGTGAGGCCCTAAATCTTTTGGATGAGCTAATTCTGTAATCAAAAGAGTTCTTCAAATTCCAAAGTCGCGGAAGAGAAGGAAAAAGTATTGTTTAAACCAGAAATTTAAAAGTAGAGAATTGGAGAACCAAAATTTTAAATAGGATCTTCGACAAAGAAAAACTCGAAATGGTTTCGATGGGCCCTCTATCTGAAAAGGTAGAATAAAAAGTGCAACTTTAGTAGAAAAGCGAACGGAATCAATTGATTGACGGAGGGAAACCAGTTTAAGAACGTAATGAAGTGAATTAACGACACAAAATTACGGGCGTCAAATTAATTGCGTTGCACAACATACAGACCGCACACCAAACTCGACGGTCTTACCACTAAAATCCGAAAATTGTTCACAGTAAAAGCTACAAATTGTGAAAAGGTATAATAAAAAGAACAACTTTAGTAGAAAAGCGAACGGAATCGGTTGATTGACGGAGGGAAACCAGTTTAAGAACGTAATGAAGTGAAATAACGGCACAATTTTACGGGCGTCAAATTAATTGCGTTGCACAATGTTCAGACAGCACACCAAACTCGACGGTCTTACCACCAAAATCCGAAAATTGTTCACAGTAAAAGCTGCAAATTGTGGTTTGGTTTTGAACTGGCCACGCGCGCAACCCGTTTTTCGAAATCTGAGTTCAGGGTGAAGGTAGAAATTAGCTCTAAATTGCATTCAAAAGGGCGCAAAAAGTTGGATATACTGCCTGAAATGGTTAGAATGGTTTCCTAGGACTTGAGAAAAATTTGAAAAACCGCAAGTTTTCTCTGTTAATCTCCTTTTTTTCAGACGACGTTTACGATCTCGTTGGTACACTTGAGATTGAGCTAGAAAGCTCATTTTTGGACAGGAGGCTGGAAATGGGTGCAGGTCGCTCCTATTCCAATTTGAACTTGATAACTTAACTTTGAAGGGAACCTCAAAATCGTGGGTTTAGTTACTCCAGGGTATTTTACGCCGAATCATTTTTTTTGGGATATTTCAACATATTTTTGAAACTTTTTTTGAACTCCTAATGGCAATCGTTACTTTTGCCAGGAAGCAAAATTTTCAGAAATTCATTGTTCGAATTCGGAATAGGGCATCTCTGAATGGAAGCAAAAAATGATCTGTGAAAATTCACACGGTGCTATTGCAGCAGAGGGGGGGCAGTGTGGAATCGTACTTGGCCACCCGCATTTTTCCGGGTCGCCGTGCGATTTGAATGTCAACCCGGAGTTCTCCTTCCCTTCCGAAACCAGAGACCGGATTCTCCATCGATTATACCCCGGGTATAACGGCGCAGTAGGGTATAGTCATCCGCACTTTCCTAGGAAATGCGCAAGATTATTCCCTGACTCGTCCTTATACCCGGGGTATAATGATTGACGACTCCGCCCACAGGAGAGTCGTTTCGACGCGGAAACATGGGCGTGGCTAAGTGCGCTACGATAGTGGCCCCTTTCTGCTGCGATAGCACCAAAATCTCCAATGTCAGGCACTCCTACCGCGAAGGGATGTTTGAGTGGTTTTTAGCATAGGAAGAATGATTTTTCATTCTTTGTGATAGGCTTGTTGATCGAATGCGAAGAAAGGAAGGAGTTCCGGGCCCAGTTCGACAAGCCACATGCGGCTCGCGCGGCACCCTCGCAAAGTGAACGCGGTGGCTTTCCGCCACGAGCGTCACATTCAGCCAGTCAAACTGGTCCCATGCTCCTCCCCTTCTAAGCAGTCGGCTTACAAGTTGCTGTGGTGTTTTGACCCTAAAATATTCGCTATTTGAAACGTGAAGTTCGGCTATAAAAAGTGTTGACTAATCCACCCCTAGTTTCAAATCCATTGAAAACAAGCACCTACGTATTTTTTTTCTGAAGAAATTGAGGCTTCCTTGTAATGAGGACAACGGTTGGGCGGGCCCACCCCACACCACACCTCCGTTTTCAGAAAACCGCCGCATTCGATGCGTGTCGAATATGCATTCAATTCGAGTGACCACACCCATCGAAGGGCTCTATCACAGGGGCACGTGCACCAAACAGCAGCACGTGCTGCAAAATTTCATAGCAGGAGCATGTGCCATAAAATTCAATCGCAGGAGTATGAGCTGCAAGGTCAGCTGGACAACGAGGGGACGTACAATTTTCGAAATTAAGAGTTTTTTTTTGGGGGGGACGTAAAAATTTCGGGCCAGAACTTAAAAAAATCGAAGTGTTTTCAGTCGCGTTTCCCTTTTTGTGAGGAAAACAGGTCTTGGAACGAGCTGTTCGGACTCAGTTATCTCACATATTGCAATAGCTACAAAAAGATCAAAGAGAATAATATACAGCACCAAAACAGTACATTTGAGGAAAGTATCTATACATAACGATGTATTAGCCATATTTTAGGCAGCGGCCAAGTTTTCAGCACATAAGACAAACTTTTGGATGAGTTACATTCATTAATCGGGCCTATTACAGCTTTAGTTATTCTCTTCGAAAATTGATCAAGTGTACGTCCCCCAATAAAATTTCAGATTTTCAAAATTCTGAAAAAAAGAGAATTACAATCCGCATGAAACTCTTTACAAACTGATACCTAACACCCCTCCAATAACCTCTCAATTACAAAGAAAATCGCCTAAAACCCGTTTTCTTGTTGTTCATACCCGTTGTCCAGAACCGCGCCTTCGGCTCAAATTGAACAACGTAGGTTTTTCTTTTGAAAAGGCAACCCTGAGTTCCCTTTTCCATCATAAACTTATCCTCTACAAATCGCGGTAAGATAGCCCGGAAATTCAGCAACTTAAGGCATTTAAGAGCAATATTTCAATTTGCACTGCCGCGAGCTGTGGAAAAATACCGCCCTCCAAAGCCAACCCTCGCTATGGGGGGACCCTTACTTGGAGCGATGTTATCGCGCTCAGAAGGGTGATGTAGCACTGGTCGCCGCGCGCGACAAAGGAATCGAGAAGTCGCGGTTAGGTCAGCCGTCGCGGACTGCCAAACTGAGGTTGTGTACATCGGCTATCCTAAGGCTTTCGATACCGTTTGTCATCAGAAATTGCTTTTGAAACTTGAAGGCTATGGTATTTCCGGTGATATTTGGAAGTGGCTGAAATCCTTCCTGACTCCTCGCGATTTTAAAGGCACAGTACACCCTCAGACATGAATTTGGTGATTTTCATTTGATTGTGTAGCAGACCCCCGCTGTATAACACTTGCCAAATGTGAGATATCAATTCCTTTAAATAAGCGAGATATACGCGACTACCACAGGCCCGACCTCCTTCGCTCACCACCACAGGCCCGGCCCCCTACCAGATTTACGAACTCGATAGCGGCTAAATGGATGGATGAATTTTCAACATATCGTCGTTCTTCAACCCATTGCCGGTCTATCTCCTCATCCTGTTTTGCTCTCGTGCAGCGATTGCGAATGAAGGGAAATACAGGCCTAAGACAACTCGTCCACGAAATTTCTGCCCTCAAAATACAGGCATTTCCAAGGAGCCATATCTCCGTTCTTAGGGGGTCTTGGGCGATTTCAGAGATACCATTGTGATCAGTGAGTGGCTCTCTCCAAGATCAACATTGAATCTGAAAAATAATTTTTTGGATTTCCTGTGCCTTTAAAGTCAAAATCGACAATTCTTGTTCTCGTCCATGCCAAATTGCCAGCGGGGTACCTCAGGGCAGTGTTTTGAGTCCCTTGCTTTTTCTTATTTAGCTAAATGATATCACGGAGGGGTTGTCGAGCACAAGTAAACTTTTTGCGGGTGATCTGAAGATATACCGCCCTCTTCACAATCCTGCTATCGATTTTCATGAGCTTCAGTGTAACCTAGCCCGTCTTGCTGACTGGTCCAAGTTATGGCAGTTGAAGCTTTCTGGAGAAAAATGTAGTCTGCTTCATATAAACTTCCAGCACGAGTGCCCCTTACGTCTAAACGGCGTTGTGCTTCCCGTACACGAGAGTATAAAGGACTTGGGTGTGATCATTAATTCTGACCTCAAGTGGAAATCCCACTGCGAGGAAGTCTCTAAGGAAGCTACTCGTGTGGCAAACTGTATTATGAGATCGCTCCAACACCCCTGTCTTGAACATCATTAGAGAGCATTTGTTGTATTCTGTCGACCGCTTCTGGAGTATTGCACGTAGGTGTGGTCGCCATCTTCAGCTGAGGATGATGAACTCGTTGAAAACGTGCAGAGGCGGTACAACAAGCGCGCCAAAGTATTCCCTACGCGAGAAGTGCCAGACTATATGGCCAGGCTTAAAACGCTAGGTATTGAAACTCAACGATATCGCAGAACTGAGTTTGATTTGCACTTATGCTATAAAATCGTAAACGGCTTTTGCGACATTCCTTTCCAAAGTATTTTTGCGTTCACTCGGCACTCTGCACGCTCTCGACAGCACTGTTTTCAGCTCGAACGTGCATTCACCTCAAAATCCAGCGTACTGCATTCTTTTGCGTTCAGGGTTATCCGAATTTGGAACAAATTGCCTTCGGAAATAGTCGAGGCCGGAAATTTCTCGATTTTCAAACACAGACTATCCATGTTTGATCTGAGGTCGATACACGGGAGTGATGGTATTCCATTTTGTTGAAGCTTTAAATTCAGGGTGCTATTGTTACGAGTGTTTTTTTAATTGTTTGAAGCTCTACCTCTTCATATACCGTATGTATATTTCCCTATTAAAAATAAAGCTGTTGATTGATTGATTGATAACAAGAGTTTGTGAGGGCAGACAATGTATCGAATTGGTGCTTGATTTCTGTTATTTGGGCTGTTAGCTGAAGAACGATGGTGGTTATGCAGCGGATATTAAACAGCGATCTGCGAAAGCAACTTTTGCATTCAATGCTCTAATCAAGTGTTTGTGGTCTACCACAATCGCGAAGGAAGTCAAGTTGCGCGTCTACTTATCCGCTATTCGCCCCATCATGATGTGCGGATAGGAGTCCTGGGAAGCACAGAAGACGCAGGTAGAAAGGTTGGATTGCACGAAAAGGAAACTGCTTAGACGTTTTCTAGGATATTTCTGGCCGCGGATGTGCCACAATGAAGATCTCTACAACGAGATTGACGCCTTCCATCAACGTTTGACACGGGGGAGGTGCCAACATCTCCCAACGCCATCTCAAGCGGCAACGGAAGGTCGTCTTCGTCTGTTCGGGCATATTTTAGTAAGACCGCCAGATCGTCTTGTTTAACACGCTCTAAGGATGCTTCCGAGTCCTGTCTGGAAACGGCCGCGTGAACGAAAGTGTTGGACGGATGTTGTGAAGCAGGATTTGAAATCACTCGGCATTGAAAGGAAATTCAGGCGCGGTGTTTCACTTCGCCGGAAGTGGAATAGCGAACAATGGATGGATTGTGTCCAAATTGTGGCTGAACACAGTGACAAATGGACACGGCTGACTACAAGTACGGCATACCTTGGTGAAGATGAGGAATGGTTTCAGGCCAATCACGCCAAGTTCTCTGAACTGCCAGCCTGTTTTCCGTACCTCAAATCATTGGAGAACTTGTGGGATATTCTTGTGTGTTGTGTATACGCTTACAGCCGACAATGGTACGAGCCCGCGGCTCAGTCTAAACTAACCATTTTGAGGGAGTGAGCGCAGATTGCGAGCGACGTCATCGAAAATTTGTCTTTGAAAAGACGCCAAACAGACTTTTCGACGTGGTGCTGGGCCAGGACATCTCTGAAGACTATTAACTTGATGTGCCGGGTGGTTTTTACCATGAAAAAAACTTATAAAGAGGATGTGGAACAGACATTTCCACAAGGACGTCACCTATGTTGTATACCGTATTTACTCTAATAGAAGTACACCTCTATTTGAAGTACACCTCCAATAGAAGTACACCTAAAAAGGGAGGCTGAGTATTAGAACTACACCCTCTATTTGAAGTACACCTCTATTAGAAGTACATGTAGAAAAGAGGTCTGAGTATTAGAGGTGCACCCTCTATTTGAAGTACACCTCTTTGAGAAGTACGCCCCTTCTCGGAGGGGACCCCGGTACTTGGGTAAGTGATTGGCAACTCGAATGTGGCATTGGAGAGAGACCAGTTTTCCCGAGATTTTTTTTCACTAATGTGAGGTTTGAATATTCACAAGAAAACTATCGGTCATCCCTTTCTTGGCCAAAGATTGCTTGTATGGGACAACTTACGATGAAGCCTCAGCGATACTCAGATGACTAGGAAAAATTGCAGAGCTAAATTTTGACATTGGTGTTATTGGCGGCGAGTGCACGGAGTTTTTTCAGGTTCTTTACAATTATTTTTGTTTGATTGGGTTTTGGTCGATCAAAATCGACTTGTTTTGGCTCTAGACGTGAACTTTAGCGGTGCTTGGAAAACCAAGATTCCCCAGCGTTACGAAGATTGGATCATTTATCTAGAGATATCGCTTTAACAATGAGGAAATCATGAACCACCAACGGTAGACTTTACCTATAGTGGTTGGTGGATGCAAAGAACTCGTTTCTGAAGAAGCTGTTGTCAGGTCGTTCAAGAACCGCTCTTTTCAATCGCTCTCGAAAGACGATCAGTTAGAGGCAGTGTTCACGATAAATTTCACTTCCGATATTACCTCAGTTTACGGAAGGTGTGGTGTCCTGTATGCTCATAGCACAAGCGAAAGACGCGTTTTTGAGCCAAGATAGGCCCTCCCTTTTTTACGCTGATTTTCGACAGTGGAGGAATTGACTGCTATGAAGGATGACGCCTATCAGTGCAGTGAAGCGATCAGCTCGCTTATCAGCACTTCCTTCACTTGATCATTCCTATAATCGCTCCAGCCGCGAAGCGGCTGGAGAGGTTTGGTTTTGCCTAGGCCTTGTGATCACTTAGAATTTTATAAAATAGTTTATAGAATCTTTGAAACAAATTTTCTGAAGATTTCCTTCTGGATATAAGCGAAGGGGCCCAGAAGACACCTGCTGTCCGAATTTCAGCAAAATCGCTTCACAAATAACAAAGTTGTGAGCCCGAAAGCTTAAGAAAATTTCATGGTGTGCGCCGTAGGCCGTGAGCCGTAGGCCGTGGGCCGTGGGCCGTAGGCCGTGGGCCGTAGGCCGTGGGCCGTAGGCCGTGGGCCGTAGGCCGTCACGCTTTTCAGTCCTCACTGCTAATAGCCACTGCCAATGGTCTCAGGCAATCAACTTGGCAGACAGGTAAGTTGGTAGGAGGTACGTAGGCTGGTAATTAACCGATTTGTAGGTGAGGGGGGATTCTGATGACGTCATCGGGAAGTCGTGAAAAGTGCTTCGGGCTTCTGATGACGTCATCGGGACGTCGTGAAAGTGCTTCGGGCTTCTGATGACGTCATCGGGACGTCGTGAAAAGTGCTTCGGGCTTCTGATGACGTCATCGGGACGTCGTGAAAAGTGCTTCGGGCTTCTGATGACGTCATCGGGATGTCTTGAAAGTGCTTCGGGCTTCTGATGACGTCATCGGGACGTCGTGAGAGTGCTTCGGGCTTCTGACAACGTCATCGGGACGTCGTGAAAGTGCTTCGGGTTTCTGATGACGTCATCGGGACGTCGTGAAAAGTGCTTCGGGCTTCTTATGACGTCATCGGGACGTCGTGAAAGTGCTTCGGGCTTCTGATGACGTCATCGGGACGTCGTGAAAAGTGCTTCGGGCTTCTGATGACGTCATCGGGACGTCGTAAAAAGTGCCTCGAGTTTCTGATGACGTCATTGGGACGTCGTGAAAAGTGCGGGCCTACCCCAGACGGGGGGGGCACTCAAGATTAAAGTCAGAAATGGAATGAACCACCGATCTATAACGCTATCAATCAGAGTATTTCTCCACAACTTCATCAACAAAAATGACTGATAGCAGCATCAAGCACCTTTTATCAAGGTTTCCATTCATTTTCATGAGAAAGTCGTGGGTGCCCCCCCCCCGTCTAGGATAGTCCCAAGAGTGCTTCGGGCTTCTGATGACGTCATCGGGACATCGTGAGAAGTGCGGGACTATCCTAGACGGGGTGGGGGCACTCAAGATTCAAGTCAGAAATGGAATGAACCACCGATCTATAACGCTATCAATCAAAGTATCTCTACACAACTTCATCAACAACAATGACCGATAGCAGCATCAAGCACCTTTTATCAAGGTTTCCATTCATTTTCATGAGAAAGTCGTGGGTGCCCCCCCCGTCTAGGATAGTCCCAAGAGGGCTTCGGGCTTCTGATAATGTCATCGGGACATCGTGAGAAGTGCGGGACTATCCTAGACGGGGGGGGGGCACTCAAGATTCAAGTCAGAAATGGAATGAACCACCGATCTATAACGCTATCAATCAAAGTATTTCTACAGAGCTTCATCAACAACAATGAGTGATAGCAGCATCAAACATCTTTTATCAGGGTTTCCATTCATTTTCATGAGAAAGTCGTGGGTGCCCCCCCGTCTAGGATAGTCCCAAGAGTGCTTCGGGCTTCTGATGACGTCATCGGGACATCGTGAGAAGTGCGGGACTATCCTAGACGGAGGGGGGCACTCAAGATTCAAGTCAGAAATGGAATGAACCACCGATCTATAATCGCTATCAATCAAAGTATTTCTACAGAGCTTCATCAACAACAATGAGTGATAGCAGCATCAAACATCTTTTATCAGGGTTTCCATTCATTTTCATGAGAAAGTCGTGGGTGCCCCGCCTGGGATGGTCCCAAGAGTGCTTCGGGCTTCTGATGACGTCATCGGGACATCGTGAGAAGTGCGGGACTATCCTAGACGGGGGGGGGCACTCAAGATTCAAGTCAGAAATGGAATGAACCACCGATCTATAATGCTATCAATCGAAGTATTTCTACAGAACTTAATCAACAACAATGATTGATAGCAGCATCAAACATCTTTTATCAGGTTTTCCATTCATTTTCATGGGAAAATCGTGGGTGACCCCCGTCTAGGATAGTCCCAAAAGTGCTTCGGGCTTCTGATGACGTCATCGGGACGTCGTGAAAAAGTGCTTCGAGCTTCTGATGAAGTCATCGGGACGTCGTGGAAACCCGGATAGTGGGCAGGTGTTCGGGACCCGTTGCTGCTCATCCGAAAAGTTGTGAAGACCACCCCGTAGAGTGAGCAGGAGCCCAGACTCGATGCTAGCCATCCGAGAAATTATGCCCCGGAATTTGCGCAGGAGAGAACACCTTGCAAAACTTTTTGTAAAAGTGTAAGGATGACAAGCATAGCAAGCAGAAAGTTTGAGATGTTATGTGAGTCATGTCAGGTCATGTTGCCAGACTGCTTTTCAGTTTCGTAAGGTCATTCACACAACCCCATTTTGAGTGCTCCCTCTTCCTTCTTCACCAGCCTACTGATTTTTCTGCAATAAATGGTACTTGCTTATTAGCATCCAAATTCAAAAACAAATTGTTAGAACTATCTCCATTCGCAGCTCAGCAGAGCTTTTTCATATCAGATTCATGGAGTCGAAGCGGCTATTCTGCGAAGGAATGGGGCAACGGAAACGAAATAATGAGTATGTAAAACTGCTTTGTTCCACTGATGTGAAAGTGTCCAGATGGAATGGAAGGTAGTTTCTGACTGTCCCGGTTTTAAGTTAGTTTCATTTGAAAGCGAAGAACTGCAGGCAGATTCTGCATCCGGCTGTAGGCCAGCAGGCTTTCATGATTATCGACCGGGCTGGCTACGTCTGGGCGACCAACTATAACCGGGGCCTAAGGTCCCTGTCAGAGTTGGTGGAGAAAATCACCGTGGCCGACCCGTTCGATACGTATGAAAAACATGGAAGGTGCAAATAACACCCGGTGTAGCCAGATGTGGCTGACGCGATCAATATGAATGAATTATGTGGAACGATATCATGGATATCATTCATTTCTTAGCTAATATCATGTGAACATCGGTCTTGTCAGCCACATCGAGTGATTTTTCTGAGATAGTTTTACAACAGTTTGGGTCATTGATTCTTGTGACCACAGAAAGAGGACTGATCTAGTGGGGAGATGAAGAGGTCTTTGTTCGAAATTCTTGCATGGGATATTACAGCGTAATATCAAGAAAAAGTGAACAATTCTGTAAAAAAGGGGTCTCCCAAGCAGAAGTGGTTTGGTTAGCGTTACAAATGCTTCAACAAAAAGGGAACAATAGGAAAGTGGAATGAGGAGAGTCTACAAAAAATGAACAATATCCTGCAAGAACTCTTTTCTTTTTCGAAACTTCTAAACAGCGGAAACAAACCGTTGCGGTTCTCTATGAGGAAGCGCTTTTGGCTCCATAAAGGACTTTGATTATGTGAGTGCCGATAAAATATGTATATATGCATGTGAACCTAATAGCTATCATTGAAAGGGGAGATGATGTTAAATTGTTTTAGGGAACCAGTCAATTCTACCTCGTAAAATACCACAACGGTTTGTTTCCGCTGTTTGGAAGTTTCGAAAAAGAAAAGAGTTCTTGGAGGATATTGTTCATTTTTTGTACACTCTCCTCATTCCTCTTTCCTATTGTTCCCTTTTTGTTGAAGCATTTGTAACGCTAACCAAACCACTTCTGCTTGGGAGACCCCTTTTTTACAGATCTGAGTCTTAATTTGTTCACATCAAGGGGTCGGAAGTGGAGCACCGGGCGGCTCTGAGACACCAAAAAGGCTTGTTTGCAGCTGTTATTTGGCCACTCCTGGTTCGTTTTCTACCGTTTTTTCGACACTAGGAGCCTAGAATCCTTCTCGCCTATCATTTCACAGTGGAAAGTCACCGATGATGCACATCGTGAAGGCTGCCTTTAAATTGGCTTTAAGCCTAACAAGTCGATGAAGCGCGTGTCAACAAAATCGAAAACGAGCTTATCCATTTTTTGAAAGAAATTAACTTGGGAAAGGTGTGGATATATTATATCAGAGATTGTGGAAGCATCAGTTCGATTGAGACTAGTCTGAAATTTTATTAAACACAAGTTTTTGGTGGTATACTGGAAATCAAGAAATGTGAAGAGTCAATCATTGGAAATTCAAAAAATCGCGCCGAATAATAAAAGTACACCCTCTATTAGAAGTACACCTCTAATAGAAGTACACCAAAAAGAGAGGGCTGAGAATTAGAAGTACAGCCTCTATTTGAAGTACACCTCTAATAGAAGTACATATTAAATAGGGGTCTGAGTATTAGAAGTACATGAACTTCTAAAAGAGAAAATACGGTAATTTTGCTACGGCCGATTTAAAAAATTTTCGGGGTCAGTTTCTTGACAGCTGATCCAGTTTCCTGAGAAGTCGGACCCAGGGGATTCCGAGGGTACTGCGTCGATTGGGGTTCATCGCTTGTCCGCTATAATCAAATGAAGTTCGGAACCACGAAAAAATCGAATATGTCCTACCATTTTACAACGCACGCCCCAAGAGATACTAACAATGTAATTCGTTTTCAAAGCCGCGTTGAAGGCTCTGGACGCCCGGATATGACTGTATTAATAAAGGCAGTGGTCGCGATCAAATATGCTTGTCCTCTTTCTCTCTCTAAACCCTTTTCTGGTTCTCGAGTAGTAGGACATATAAGATAAAATTGCGAAAAAAAAAACACTGTTTTGGGTCAAATTCGAAGCCTGAACTTTCATGTCTTTTGATGGTGAACGAGCCCACTCCACATCATCGGCATCGATGACCTCTTATATCAAGAACATCAGCTGGCTTGAAATTGAATCTCAATCAATGAACCTTCTATTTTATGTACACATCTAGTCAAAAACATTGACTGGAGTGCTTACTTTCATTGCTCAACTGTTTTTGTTACGTAAATTTGCATTTATTTCTTCCTCTGAATGTCGATGATTTTTGACTGCTCGGCATGAGACTGCGATCTTTTTGGTTGCCGCTGTGCACGTGGGCACGAACTGGCTTCTTTGGGCCCTAGGAACTCTAATTCTAGCCCGTTTTTCACCGCGCTACCTTTATAATTTTTCAGCTGTTTTTCATCTAAGCTGATTTTTGTAGTTTTTTCGATAACGTTTTTCATCGTGACCACTGCCTTAAAGGGATTTGCAGATGACGATGTACTCGACGGAGTCTGCCGTCCCGATCCAATTGAGTTCTACACTAAACAAAATCACTTTAAATTCGGCCCTTAGTATTCATAAACCTTTAACAGTAACCACCTGTGCTTATACGATTTTCGGTCACAAACTCGAAAGAGATGACGTGATGCAAGATGCTAAAGATCTCCGCACCCAGGTCATCAGTATCCGTCCTCACAACGGACCCATCCGAACACAGCACTCCTCCGGACGTAGAGTGGGATCGAGACCGTTTGACTGCAGCTCGCTTTTCAAAACTGCTCGGTCTTGTGCTCGATCCGTCGCTCAAGTTTCACAAGGATACCAAGCAGAAGCAGGCAATTCTAGAAGCCAAGTTCAACGTTCTCAGGACCCTGGGCGGTACTTCATGGGGTAGCAGCAAAGGAACTATACTCAAAACTTGTAAAGCAATTCCTCAGCCCACCTTGAAATATGCCTCACCGGTTTCGCAGCATCTAGTTCCAGAATCCTCTTGGACTAAGATGCAACACGCCGCATTGCTAGCGGATGTGCAAGGAGTACCCCAGTCGAGTACCTGCATGCTGAGGTCCGTTTATTACCAGTTAAGGAGCACTGTCAGCTGCAGGCCCAGCAATTTCACATCATTATTATAAAACAACCAGATCACCCGCCTTGGAGAGTGCTTCACCCCGTCAGAGAGAGAGAGAGAGAGAAACGAAAGGAAGCCTGTCGCCGATTCTCCAAGCAAAGTCAACTTGCAAAGATGGCAGGACTCACAGCAAGAACGACGGCGTCTTTCCCCAAGGAGCACACCAGGTTTGTACGGTGTCATCTTGAAAAGGCGGCGGTGAATCCTATACTAAGAGAAGTACAGAACCCAGTCTGCACATCCGAGACTCAACTCGGAAGAAGGGCTAGATGTACATACACTCAAATCACTTCGCTGCGGTCACTCTTCAATGCTCATGTCCTACGTCAACAAGATTGACAGCAGCAAATCTGATGTTTGTCCGGACTATGGTTCCATGGGCCATAACACTGCACATCTATTTAACTGCCCGGGGACACCAACCACACTCACCACAATGGACCTATGGACGAATCCAGAACTGGTCACCCAGTTCCTTCACCTATGACAGAACACTCTATCTGGCTGAAAAGAAGAAGAAGAAGACTGGAACGCTGGACTAACGACGGCGCAGCTTGTTTTCTGTTTATGTGGAATCCCGAAATGCCGTTCACCGCCAATAATTCCAAGAAGAAAAATTAGTGCGAGAGCTATTGCTTGAAGATGTTCTCATAGAGATTGTGAACATCATATAAAAATCAGCTGAATACCGCTGGTTTAAGAGAAAATGCGGCTACCGCGATCATCGTCGACCTAGGAAACAGTATTACGTAGTATCGTCCCCCTTCATAGGACACCAACTCGGACAATCGGAAAGCGTGGGGTGGGTGTAACGAGGGCGCGAGGCTTTGTAAAGTGTGTCCGAGTGAGACTGGCCAGCGCCTGGCGTGCATGTATCGCGACCGTTGCATGCGCAGCTCTCGAATGAGCATGAGAAACGACGGCGAGCGTTCCCTCTCAATTACTGACTAACCGCTTTAACACTCATTCGAAAGTGGCACATACGACGGACGCACTCGGCCGCATGCTTCGCCAGTCTCATTCGGACACACTTTACTTTCCCAAAGTGGCCTGGCGCCTTTGATGCCTCCGCTTCTAACGACTTCTTGTTCAACGGCGCGGGGCCGGGGAACTAGATTGGGCGCAGGGCCAATACCGGAGTTTTAGTGCGTATGTAAAATTTCACCCACTGTCCGCATCGAGGAAATATTTTTGGAACAGTATCATTGTAGCCTGGAGTGAAGTAAATATAAACGTTTTCTTTTAGCACAGTGAACGAATTTTCACCAAGATACCGATTTCTCTTGTTTATTACAATCCACAAGGTCTATTTCCACAAGTTGTACCCTTCTTCAGTATCGTCTGATTTATTATTGCATTTTATTTTTGCAGCAGCGTACGTCCGACAAACTAAGCGGTGCAGCATAAACAAAGTCATAGGCCTCTCTACCGGGTTAAACAGGTCTTCCTCCGAGAAACTTTGGGACTATTGCCCAGATTTCCTCGTTAACCTAATTTATTGTTTTATTGTTAGAGAAATTTACACTATTTATGGCCATTATTCATCGTTGTACATTTTTCTTTGAACACATTATGACGAAATCGAAGATAGAATGGCCGTAGACATCATGACAGCGTAGATTCGCAGGAGCATAATGTACATGATGGCAGAGACATAAGGTAAGCTGCCGTGCCTGCTCATCGGCAGCAGATATAATTAAGCTACCCAGCTTTGTGAAATGAGTTCAGGATTCAATGAATGGACGGAAAGTCATCTGCAACTCTGAGACTATCGATGTGACCAACCTTTTGAAAATCTGTCACACTTTCAACACATTCATAGTTTGCTGGACACGAATCCTCGTCGTTCGGATTGCACACTATCAACAAAACGTGCGGTTTTTCGAGCGGACACGCTGGAAAACAGGTTGTACCTTCTTCTTGAGTAACAACTACCAACGCCTTCTAGGAATCCCCCAAACAGCGCACTAACAAGGCAGGCTTTTCACCTTCCGGTGGCGATTTAGAAAATCATGTTGTCGTTGCTGTAGGTCTGTGAGAGTATATAAATGATTCGTGCTTGAAATCGGCCGAGTGGCTGCGGTTATTCCAAAAACCGCATTTTTGTTGCTTCAAAAAAGGTAAGGCTTCCTACCTACCCATCAGGGAATTTTTAGGGCGTTCAGCAAAAACTTTTCGAATTCGGCTCAAAACTTACAACTGAGGGTTTTTAAGGGCGCTAAACCATAATCTGGGGCCTATTTCATGTCAGACTTAGGGATACTATAGGTTACAGTAGGCATAATGCCTTTTGAATGGCGATACCTACAGTTCACCTCCGCACTGCCGTTCAGTCCGCAAAGTGCACGCTGATTTCGAAAGCGTGCTGCGACGCGGTTGAGAGTATCCTCAAACAGGGATGTGGGATTACCCGGGCGGTGTGATCACCCGGGCACCAAAGGCAAAAACCGCACGGGTGATCCCAAATCCCTGTCTGAGGATACTCTCAACCGCGCCGCAGCACGCTTTCGAAATCAGCGTGCACTTTGCGGACTGAACGGCAGTGCGGAGGTGGACTGTACCTTAAAATTTTAAAGAACGAAAAATTGATCTCAACTTCGTGTTCAGCGTCTCAACTAACACCCACAGTGAAATTTTGGGTAAAATCTGAGACTTTGACCGAGCTACCGTAAACCCACCGTAACCTACCGTAATTTATCGAAAAACGATAAACGGATTTCAGATTCGTGTAAGGCAGCCCAAACAGCCCCTATGTGAAAGTTTTGAGGCGATTTGATCATAGAATTCTCGAAATCGTCCAGAGTCGCGTTTGGGCAGAAAAATTTCCCCCATTTTGAAGCTTCAGACCAAATCAGACGGAATATTTCAAATAATCGAAAAAGGGCCTCAGATACGTAATCAGCACCCAAATCAACTCTAAATACAAGTTTTCAGCCCAATCCGAAACAATTTTTTGAACGCCCTAAAAATTGTCTTTCGTGTACCCCTTTTCTATTGGCAAAGCTATGAAAATGCCCACTTTTGGAAATCTACTGTAAATCTTTGAGACATTTAGCGGATTCTGAGTATGGAATATTGGAGCACTGTGCTCTCCCCTAGAACATATTAAAGTGGCCTCTCGAAACTCCATCTTATGTGTGCAACCCTCGCTTGTAAGTGCTGAATTCGCTCTCGTTTTCAAACAGAAACACTTTGAAAGTCACGTTGTTATCCCAACCACGTTTACGAGCTTGTATGCTGCCTGTAAGCAGTAACACTTATTCGCGTAGGGAAAAGTGAGCCGTGAGGCAGTTAGTTCCTCCACTCAGAATTTGTTCTGTATCAGTGCCCCTTAAAGTCACAACCGTAGAGCCGCCGTATTTTCCACTCCCTGGGAAAGGACCAACAACTGGTGTGTCTTTTACAATTGTTAAGAATTTGATTGAGTTGTAATAGATATTGAGGGATACTTCTAGGTTTGAGAAAGTCGGTAAGGCGACGAAAGCTCACCAATAAATTGGTAAGAAGAAGTATCACACAAAACAGAAGAAGAAAGTAAAAATAAGTGAAAGAACCTGGAAAAACGCTCAAAAACAAAGTATAACGGCTAACTACCGGTGTCAGCCGGCCCCCTAATTAACGAGATTTCCATTATTGCTTGTTCATCCGCCTTTTTTTTGCTCCTAAAGTAATCAGTAGTCTCCAGGAATGCTCAGAATATACTTTCCAAGCAAGATAAAGTTGACGAAACAGGCTTTTCTTCAAATCTCGATAACTGGGGGGCGGGAGGACATCAAACCATAACTTGTTTCTGATCGTTTTTTCTCCAATTTCTCTCGTATTTTCATTTTTGTGACGGCCCGATCTACCATTCCATGGGGATAGCACAACAACCGATTTTATCGAGAGCTCTGACTTTAACATTAAATTGAATATCTAAAGAAATTGACTACCCGAAAAGCGAAGAACTTCATATGCAAGACTGAATCGATTATTTTAATAATTCGGTTTATTAGGTATTCGAATGATTTTCCGTTTCTGTTCCGAACCTAGTCTTCACTACATTGATATGTATAGTTAGGTTCTTGGCTTGTTTCCTCAAGAACAAATATTTATATTCAAACCGCGGCGGGCGCGGCGGTTCAAATCTCACCAGCGGCTGGCTGGTAATTACCAGTGCGGTTTGAATATAAATGTTTGATCTTGAGGAAACAAGCCACAGACCCAACCATACATATACTGTGCTTCTCTGGGCCAGATTCCGGTCCGCAATTGCGTCTCGGCACGCTTTACTGCCGCACGAGCTCGAGTCAGTCGGGTTTCTAGCGCCAAAGCCGACTCGATATGACTTTTTTATACAGTTTTCTCCAATCTTGTTCAGTTTCGAGTATCTAGAACTCACCTAGAGTCAACAGATCGGCAGCTGCGGCGCTGGAAACTCTTCCAACTCAAAAGCGCTCGGCCGCGAAGCGTGTCGAGACGCAATTGCGGACCGGAATTTAGCCCGGAGAAGCTCAGTATGTAATCTATGTTTGAAACTAGGCTTGAGCATTCGACGTTAGGGTCAAATGAACGAATAATTCAGATAAGATCTTTTGAAAAACCTCAGATCAATGTATTTTCTAAATATTGTCTTCTTGAAATTGATAAATAACTGAATTAACTTCGAAAAGGCGCTTTCAAAATTCTCATTGGAATGATTTTTCTGAACAACGCATTTCCAAATAATTTGAACGATTGAATGAATTAGAATTAGGATGCTCAAGTTTTTGAAGTGTATAAATTTGTACACACCCACCCTATTCGATTTGATACTGAAAAATAAACTCAAATACTCCGATAAATAATCCCGTATAGTTACCGGAAATAAATCCGAACATTTTTCAAACAGATGAGAAATTGAATGTGACGACCCAATGTTGATGGAACGTTCGGAACATAAAATATTCTAGTTCTCCGAATAAACCGAATCTTCGAAAAAACGATTATTTCGCATTTCCTCAAGAATCGAAAAAAAAGTCGACTGTGATGAAAGTGCAATCGTAGGACAGTATCTGAAAAAATCGCGTTCTCCTAAATTTCTTCCTGTATGAGCGCACTGAAAAATGGCTTGAGTGTATTCATTGAATTATGTTCGAGTTCCCTAAACTATTTTCAAATTTTTCTCTCTGAATGAAGAGACGTGCGAAATTACATACCAGCTGTAGCAGCTGCGAACAGGAGAACAACTGAGGCGAAATTCATGGTTTCCCTGGGTGTGGCGACTTTGTAAGGAGTGCTCTGGCTCCCGAATACTTCTGCGAGTATTATGGCTCGCTCGAGGCTTTATTGACACTTTGAGCACACGGTGGTGCAACAATAGGTAGATAGCTGTACAATATTGGCGTGACCTCTTACTGTATCGGTGGGGACACGCCCGGTATCTATCAAGTGTCTACAATGCGTATAGGCGGCAAGATAAAAGTGATAATTGCCAGTGTTATTATGGAACAGCGATAGTGACCTGAGGTTCTGGTGGATTACCAGAACACTCCGCGGCTATAAAAGAGGAATGATGTATACAAATAGTGAATTGTAACAGTGATGAAGATTTTTTTTGTGAGGAAGATTTTTTAAATACCTTGATTCGACTACCGTAAGCTGGCAAATTGGCAGAGCTAACTCGGAAGCAACGTAGGTAGACGATAGATACATATGCCTATTTGTGTGTTTCGGGAGACTGCAAACAACGCATCGAACTCGAAGTCATGGAAATGGTTTCGCGCTTCAGATTTTTAGGGGAGGGGCTTTGCTTTTTTGCTTTATGTACCAAAAAAATTCTTTGAAAATAAGAGGGGAATGAATGAACATGCTGGGATGTTAGAACCTTTTGCGATAGCGAGTATTCGAAAATTCGGTGCCCGTTCCTATGGTAAAACGAACGCAGGACAACTGTTAAAGTAGGACGTGGGCGGGGTGGCTCAATGGCTCGACTGGCCCACGAGATTTTCAACCATTTCCCTACCGTTTTTCGTCGCACTTCTGTTCTTACTTTTTTAGAGAGACCTGAATCTTACGTTTTTGTCAAAAACGGGCGACTTTCCATCGCGAACACTGCCCCAGCAGTGCTACTTTGACTTCTATGGGCGCTAAGTGAATTCCGGAACACCAGAGGAGCCGGCTGCTCAGAAGGCTTCCGATCATCGTCGATTGGTGGTTTCTAACACGAGGCCGACGATGAGCGGTTGTTTTTTCGATTTCTGATACATAAGGCACGATCTGGAGTGGCAGCCGACTGGAGAAAAACATTGTCTGTTGCCGCCTCCAACCTGATGCAAACCCTACTGACCCACCCAAAGGTGCTCCAGCGCTGCACACTTTGAAGAACAAAGACTACGGATTCGTTTCAAACGGCCTTCGCTTACTCAGGTCATGCTCGATCATTTTCGGTAAAGATTCAGTGCTCAGACTGATTCCCCCTACCAGAAAGGTCTCTCTTCTGATCGTAAGAATTCAACAGAACACTGAATCATTTAAAGAGCGCCAGCATGACCTGAGTAAATAGTACCCGTTTGAAAAGGATCATTCGCCGCTGTTACTCCAGATCGTGCTCTTCCTATCAGAAGTCGAAAGAAACTGCAGGACCTGCACTGGTTGTCGACATCATATCAAAAACCAATCGAAGGGTACCGCGAGCTTTCTGAGCAAACCGGTTCCTCTGTTTCGAAATCCACCGCGCTCCCTCAGAATAGCACTGGCGCCTGTCGGCTTCTCTCGAAGAACGGCAGAGTTGTTCACTTATCCTTCGGTTGGCCAATCCCACTCGATTCACCGCATGTAACTGAACTCGCTGGATCTAAACGAGGCGATAACCGCGAGGCATATGAGCTATGCGCTCTGAGCACCTATCCGTACTAGATGAAAACTTGAGTGTGAAAACCACTGAGAAAAAATTTGCATCTTTCTACTATTTCCGGAAGTGCGTCCATACTTTTGAATTGTGTAGTTTTGAATGGGGGTGTGTATACAAGTCTGTTGGTACCTGCTCGTTGGTGCCCCCTGTTTCTACTGAACCCAGCAGACGTTTGAGTGTACACAGGAACGTTCGAGCGATATAGCGTGCACAACTATATCGCGAAAGTATCCCGCACATTGCATAAAGGTGTCGCCGTCCGGCACACACTAAGGCCTCTGGTCCATAACACCTTAGGATCCGTACCTAGAGTCATGGAGTCTTTGGCCACAAGCCACAATTTCGCCACCCTGAACTGTCGATCGCTGTCGAGTGATCTGCGCTATCCAGACTTCTGAGCTATTTCCATGCACCGTTTGCTGCTTTGCAGGAAACCCGCCTCAAGGATAGACCCGTCATCAGCGTCGGAGAGTACACCATCTACTGCGGCAACGCTGACGATAGGAGAGTGGGAGGCTGTGCAATAGCTGTAAGGAAGGATTTCAATGGTATGGTCAAGGAGTTCGGCTCAACGTCGTGTCGGAATGCATTCGTACGACTGCGGGATCACAGAGGATTCAATCTGTGGATAGTGAGTGCTCATGCGCCCACTGAAACCGCCGAAGACAATTCGAAGGATGCGTTTTATGAGGAACTCAATACGTTGCTGGCCAGGATACCTTGTCAACATGCTGTTGTCGTGGGGATTGACGCAAATGCGAAGATGGGACTTGATCAGGAATCCGAAGTACTCGGTAAATGGTTCTACCCAGTGAGCAAACATCGGACAATGGCTACCGCCTTGTCGACTTTTGTGAACGCAGTGGTCTGATTATTGCATCGACATTCAAGAGGAATCATCGCCGCCATCAGCTTACGTGGCAGGGACCAACCCGGCTATCTCCAGAAGAGCAGCGGAAGCGGAAGATGACAACTTTGAAACTACAGCTTGACTATGTCCTGACGAGGAATATTCCAGTATCGGACATTCGAAGATCTAGAGCTGTGTGGGATGTCGCATTCGATTCGGATCACCGTCCTGTTCTGTTGAACTTCACTGCGAGGATTCATAGAGGAAGCGAGGGGCTCAGCCTCTCCAGAGGATTGACATGACAAGTCTCAGAGATGAAGAGTGCAGAAGGAATTTCCGACAACGCGTTTCTATTCACATCGGAGTACGGACTAAGAAGAAACTTTGCGACGGATTCTTTTGTCAAATGCATCCAGGACGCTTCGAAGAAGAGGCACTTTCCCGGTTGTACAGCCTAAGAAGAAGTTCGCCTACGTCTCAGAAGAAACAACATCTACCTACAACAGAGTATGTGCTCTCCGAACTGCAGGAAACTTCGTGGAGGAGAAGCGTCTGAGGAGGAAGTTGCGTCGGCAGCTTAAAAGTGACCGCGAACGAGAGTGGACGTGTAGAGCTAAGGAGTTCGAGAAGGCTTGGAGGAGGAGAAGAATCCGAGGAAAGCCTACACGTTGCTGCGACAGTATAGCGGGAAGATGAAGAGATGTTCTCCTGTCTTGAACACTACCAATGGAGTTGCAGTTGGTGATGCGACGCTGCCAATATGGAAGGATTACTTCAGTTCACTACTGAATCGTCCAGCGCCATCAGTACCTGAGCTCCCGCATGTTCAGAGAGCACACATTACGATGTCAGTGAGGAACCGCCGACTGAGTCTGAAGTTTTGGATTGTGTCCGGAAAATGAAGAATGGAAAGGCAGGTGGAGATGACAACATCACTGCTGAAATGCTGAAAGCTCTTCCTCCGTCTGGGATTCGTGAAATGACCAACACCATCCGTGCCATATGGATGAGCGAAAGGATACCCGATTCGTGGAGACATGCGATCATCGTACGTCTTCACAAGAAGCTATCCGTCACGGATCCTAAGAACTACAGAGGAATCTCTCTACTTCGTGTCATGTACAAGGTTTTAGAACGTATCATTCTCGAGCGACTTATCAAACATCGTGAAGGAACGACCAGAGATGAGCAAGCCGGTTTTCGACCTGGAAGATCGACCATCGACCAAGTGTTCGTCGAGAAGAGTAATTGAATCGTGGCAGCGGTTTTCCGAAGCCATTACAGCTTGCTTTTTTGGACTTTGAAGCCGCGTTCGACTCTCCTCATCGTGATCGATTGCTCAATGCTCTGCGAGCAGATGGAGTCCCGGAAAAGTATGTTCCGGTTAATCGAGGACATGAACAAAGGAACAACAGCAGCAGTTCGTACACCTGTCGGATTTACGTCAGCTTTCGAGGTGAAAACAGGAGTAAGGCAAGGAGCCGTTGCAGGGCTTTCCTTTTCTTTTTCAACTTCGCCGTTGATGACATCATGCGTAGAGTTGCAGAACAGTTTCCTGCGGATGTGATCCCAACACCATCAGGACGCTCCCTTGTCGACCTGGGTACGCCGACGACATTGTGTTATTCGCTGAAAACAACGCAAAACTGCAAAGGATTGTGAACCTCGTTTCGAAGTATGCCGCAGCCTATGGACTTCGTCTTCGTCCCGACAAATGCAAGCAGATGTGGGTCTCTCAGAGGCCTTCAACTGGAGTTTGTGTGGACGGACAACGTATCGAACTGGTGGACGATTTCTGTTATTTGGGCTGTTTGCTGAAGAACGATGGTAGTTATGCAGCGGATATTCGACAACGATGTGCGAAAGCTACGTCTGCATTCAATTCTCTAACCAAGTGTTTGTGGTCTACCACCATCGCGAAGGAAGTCAAGTTGCGCGTCTACCTATCCGCTATTCGCCCCATCATGATGTACGGATCGGAGACGTGGGCACCGGAAAACGCAGATGGAAAGGTTGGATTGCACGGAGAGGAAGCTTTAGGCGTTTGCTTGGATATTTCTGGCCGCGTGTATGCCATAACGAAGACCTTTACAAGGAAATCGACGCAGTACATCAACGCTTGACACGAGGGAGGTGCCAGCATCTCTAACGCCATCTCAAGCAGCAATGGAAAGTCGACTTCGACTGCTCGGGCATATACTAAGAAGAACGCCGGATCGTCTCGTACAACACGCTTTAAAAATGCTTCCAAATCCTGTCTGGAAACGGCCACCTGGGCGTAGGCGAAAGTTCTGGACGGATGTGGTTAAAGAGGATTTAAAGTCACTCGGCATCGAAAGACAGTTCAGGCGCGATGTTTCGTTTCACAGGAAATGGAATAGTGACAGCTGGATGGAATGTGTTCAAATTGTGGCTGAAGACCGTGAAAAATGGACACGGCTGACTACTAGGACGGCACACCTCGGTGAAGATGCGGAATGACCGCGTCAGGCGAAAGCCAACCGATTAAGTCAAGTAAGTCAAAGTAGTTTTGAATTATCGATCAGGCGCCGAGGGCCCCGACGGGTCACCCAGAGTGGGCGGAGCCAAGTGACCCAGGGTGGGGCAGCATAGATGGGGCCATTCCAGGGGCCGTATGCACATCTCTCCCCCGAGTGGGTTTCTCCCTTCCGTCTCCCCGCCGGGGCGAATCCCTGCCGGGGTGACGCGGGGATGACACTGCATGCACATCTCACAGGGAGATGGCGGGGATTCACCCTGGGGGGGCAGACGAGAGAGCGGGTAGGGACGCAGAGTATTCAAATCGGACTGGCGCGCGATATCACCCGACCCCTTAGCAATTTTATTTTTGAGAGCTTTTTTTCATTTTTTTCCTCTTGTAGCGTGTCTAACTTCTCATTCTTTTCTCATTATCCTCTTTCGCATTAGTTTTAGTGAAATTCTCTGTTAACCCATCAATATTCACCGCTGGACTGGGCAGTTTTGTGGGAATTTCATGTCAACTTTTGCCTGATTCTCTGAAAATTCTGCCTCTGGGTTTTTTCCGCTGCCATTCTGAACTTTTTAGTAGGCATCCTGGCTTCACCATCCTGGCGATCTCCACCAACAAACTCCTCGTAGTCGGGGGGCTCCCTAGCATCTATGGCGATGTTCCTGAGCACGCAACAGGTGACTATTATGTCGGCAGTGCGCTGGGGCGAGTACCTCGAAATAGTTGATTTCATCTTCCGTTGTATTCTCTACTAATAAGATCGCTATAGGCTATGCTCACCTGCATTCTCCGTGAAGAATGTGGAATTGCCTCTTCAGAACTCCGAACGATTGCTCTACCTTTGCCCGCGCACTGCATATGGCTCTGTTGTAGGCCTTTTCTGTAAGAAAGATGAGCATGTTGCAGTTGAGAATAGGAACTTGAAACTGTAACCTCGGTCTGTCGTCGAAGTTCTGAGAGGCTTAAGCAGGAACGTCTCCAAAGCGTAGGCGGAGTCGCCCACGATGGTCCCTTCCAATTCTCCCCGTTTGAGTTGGGCGTAGAGCTGCGATGTTTTAAAAACCCGAGAGTCATGTGCTGATCCGGGCCATTGAGCGCTCACCCAGCGCACTTTATAGTCAAAATCGACGACCATCCCGGCGTTAAGGCTGTGGTACCCCTTTCTGCACACATAATCTTCTTCGTCCCTATGTGGCCGTTGAATACGAATGTGGGTGCCATCGATAACCCCGACGATCCCGGGAATCCTGTGTCGTCTGTAAAAAGCTCGCCTTATCTCGGCGCATTCTTCACCTACAGGCCAGCGAATGTAGTCGGGGGCCCGTCGGTTAATGGCCTTACAGAAATTATTCAGAATCCTGGAAACTGTAGTCTGGTGGCAACCCGCCAATCCTGCAGAATCCGCCTGCATGACATTTCTTCCCAGCAGGTGGATAGCAATGGCGACTTGGTCGGCCACTGTCATATCCACCCTCGTCCTGGTGTAGGCATGCTGCAGGTCATCGGTGACCATGTTGCAGATTCTGTAGAAAACGGGGCGAGTGAATCTGTAGTCCTTTCGGAATTCCGTGTCGCTGAGAACGTCATATGGACAAGTGCGATCTCGAAATACTCGCGGCACCCTTTCCCTGTATCGGTCGTTCAACTCCAAGATGTCTAGAAGGTCCATTATTTCTGAAATTGTACGAGAATCACCCATGATCTAGTTCTGCAATCGCGTTCAGTCCGCAAAGTCTCATTATCACAATCGTAGAAGCGAAGCGGTTGTTCTGAGAATGAATCTAGTTAATTTTTCCAAAAACAACCGCTTCGCTTCTACGATTGTGATAATGAGGACTGAACGCGATTGCGGAACTGAAGTTTATTTTTCTTAACATGAATTTCAAGTAAACGGCATGCGAACATTATGCCTTCTGTGATTTGAAGTATCCACTTTGGGACCCTACAATATTCACCTGTGAATTTGAAGCCAAAAAAAATACACTTGAATTTTTTTCCGCGTTCTACTCTGAAAAAGCTTACGAAACGACTGACTGGGTTTATAAAGGCTTGCAAAATAACTTGGAGAGGAAACGGCTATGTTCATGCATATCAATGGCGAACGCTTAAAGGCAGCATACACGCTCGTAAGCATAGTCGAGATAACAGCATAGATAGGTCCGCACGGCCCGCACTATGTCGTCAACGACGTTTGAAGCGCTGAAAACTGTCTAAGATGACAGTATTTGACAATGTTTGAGCAATCTTGGCTTCCACGCCCGTATTTTCACACCCCTTTGAGTAACAGAATGAGAATCGATACTTGTGAAAACGTGTGATAATTGAGAGTGATAGCACTATCAAATGGGAGTGCACGAGAGAAATAGCTTGGTTTACTTGAGTATAACATGTCTGCATACCTAATGACTCTCGTCCACTTTCGAGAATGCCGCTCTACTTTGGCTGACCTCTTGAAATGGAGGATTTTATCAGTGCACAAACATGTTATACTCAAGTAAACCGAGCTATTTCTCTCGTGAACTCCCATTTGATTGTGCTATCACTCTCAATTATCACACGTTTTCACAAGTATCGATTCTCATTCTGTTACTCAAAGGGGTGTGAAAATACGGGCGTGGAAGGCAAGATTGCTCAAACATTGTCAAATTCTGTCATCCTGGACAGTTTTCAGCGCTTCAAACGTCGTTGACGAAATAGTACGGGCCGTGCGGACCGATCTATGCTGTTATCTCGACTATGCATACGAGCGTGTACGCTGCCTTTAATCAAAGCGTATATGACATCCTTTACAACCACATTTATAATCTATTCCAGTCGAAAAAGAAGTGGAAGCAACTAAAATGTGACACTAAAGTTAGTTTATACGCAGTGATTATCATAAAGAAAACCACAAAAAAATTGAAATGGATCGAATCTAAAAATTAAGAAAGATTTGCGCATTTTTATAAATACATAGGATACTGCTCAAAAACTCATTATCGTAATCTCTCTATGCAAGCAATACTAATTTTAGGCCGACGGCTGAGAAAAGCTCGCTCCATTTTCGAAATAGTGCTCCAATGCACCCGTCCCCATAGCTCTTTCTGAGGGGACGAAAACGCTTGCGACGTGCGTCGCGGTCATCCCCGTGAAACACGCGGGGAGAGATGTGCATGCCGAAAATGAGAGCCGGGGATCCCCGCGTGGCCCCGGCGGGGCGCGGGGAGGATGTGCATACGGCCCCAGGTCTTCAGCGTCGTCAGGAGCGGTCAGCTCGCCCACCCGCCCCGTGCAGGGGCGCATAAATGAAAAAGAAAATTATCATGTATCTCTTTAGACCCTTCTTTTGCAGCTCCAAGATTTCGACAAGGAGCAGCCCTGGTGCATCAGTCCAGCGCTTTGGGTATTTCCGCAGCAGGCGCAGTGATCGGCAGATCGTTGACATCGGACAGAGCGTCTTCAACAATCACGGCCTACAGTGCGGAGCTCCAGCGTTTTGATGTTTGGAGAAGAAACCTCAAGATTCCTGGGCTCCCCTTCCTCCAACTGCGTATTATGTGGCCCAATGCGCGGTTGATGGGAGACAGAAGTCACTTCCGATGATAGTCGCGGCCCTTAATTATTTCCATGGTCCACTACCCGCAGTAGAGCGTGGCATCGAGGAAAGCATTTTAGAGGCGGTCGACTCCCCCGACCAAGCACCACGCTAAGGCAGACCCATGCAGTTTTCGTAAGATGGTGACCGAAGGTACCATTAGTGCGGACCCCGAAATTAAGCAGGCCGCCGTAGTAGCTCTCCTCCAGTTCAAGGCACTGCTCAGGATCAGTGAAGCCAGGGAACTACGGGTCGCGGAAGTAGTGCGCAAGGAGCAAGGGCTGTGGACAATTTTCATTTAAAAATCCGAAACGGACCAATTTAAGTCCAGGGCTTCCCTATCTATCAAACTGGATAAGTTGGAGGACGGCTTGCTTTCAAACTACATTTCTTCTCACACTACTTTAAAGGACCGGCTTAAGGCTCTGCTAAGCACTAACCATTTGGATCACCTCAATATTACATCACATTCTTTTAGGGGCGGTGCCGCTTCTCATGCCCTCGACTTGGGGTACGACCAAACAAGAGTCATGCAGGCCGGTAGATGGAAATCAGTTAAGGCTTTCAACTCCTACGTCAACCCGAAGCCCCTCCATTTGCCCACGGACTCCCAGGATTTCCCTTCCTAATCATCTTGTTGTGGCCATTGTATTGATACTCCTCCCAGTGAATCTCTCTGCTCATTCCTTGTTGATGCCGGGTATTCTACCAATTTGATGTGTACGTTACGCTCGTTGTATCCATTTGAACCCAGTTGCGTAAGCTCGTAAAGTTCGTAACGCATTTTATTGAACTAACTTTCATGGTAAACATTGTTCTAAAATCATTGGCTTTTTCCTCTCTTCACATACTACGACTGAATGAATGCTGAAAAGCTCAAACTGTATATAGTGTAATGCATGTATGGTATACAGGACTCTTCTACCAATGACTGCTGCTTTAATTATACCTTTGATTATGTATATATCATGTAAATACATTAATGAGAAAGGTTCAGTTATTTCGATATTTGATATACTTTTTCGCTCCGATGACACACTGAATAAACCTGCCTACTGCCCACCCAGTTGTACCGGATCGATAATTCAAAATGGTACTTATACCAGAGAGTATCGAAGGTATAAAGACTATTTCAAGGTTTGATATAAAAATTTCTGTGATTTTCCAATCTGGAAGCTGGGATGTTATGCCATAGAATTTTCCGGCATGACGAGTTCAATGGTGATCATCCCTTCCGTGGTGAATTCGATGCAGACCCAATAGCGACTTATTTGTGGATGCATATATACTTTTGAAATGCGCTATAGCGAGGTACGGTTGTCCTTGTGCGAGAACCGAGCCCGACCTTGTGCAGCGAAAGCAGCGCCTCCTCCCATTAGAGGTGGGTGGTGACTATGCTTTCGAATGATCATATAAACATGTTTTGATTAAATATTGTTTTTGTTTTTGATGAACAATAATATTTTCGAAAAACGTTCCATAATTATGCATTAACCCAATAAAATAAAACGCGCAATGTCTAGTGTTGTCATAGTCAAGGTAGACTCGTTGCAAATAGCATTCAACTAGAATAGTCGGTTCCGACAGACCTAAGGCATCTTTCATAGTCCTCACCACAAGCGCGGCACGCGCGTAACGGGCGATGGACTATGGACTAACTTCTTACCGGGTGTGCCGCACATTTAGCACCGCCATAACGGCGCCGCCCAAGCCGCGATGGCCGTTTCACCATTTGAATCACTGCTCTCTTCTCCGTTCAAGTCCACTCCGACATAAATAATTCTTGGATTATCCTTCACTACTATATTGGCAACTGCAAGCGAGGAATGTTTGCGCGTTTCACGTTGAAGTCCAGCTTCAACCGTACCGCCATGGCGGTGCCGCCGGAGATTTCATAGTTGCTCCCCGCTCGTTGAAAAACTGCATAGGCCACCGCCCTTCCGGCGCTTTAGTTTCCACTAGAAATGGGTAGTGGAGGAGCACACTGTAACGTTGACGTCGAAAAGAACGCATGAAAACGAGCCAGGATGAGTCCGAAGTTGCCATTTTGAGCGCAAGGCAAACCCCAAAAGCGCCCTCCGACGTGAACAAATGAAAACTTGGGATCGTGAGATGAGCGACGGTTCCCGATCAATAGCCCCGTTCTTCCCTTCATTCTCAACATTTCTCTTTACTCAGGTAATCTCGCATACATCGGCAGCAAAAGACGGAAGTTACAAGCCTCGGGCAATTCATCCACCATGCATCTCTAGCTCAATTTTTGAGGGACCATAACTCCGTTCCCAGGAGGCCGTGTATGATTTCAGAGACATCATTGGAATCAGAATGGGACCGTTCTCAAGATAAGTGGAAAAAGGGAAAAACAATTTTTGTTATCGTGAATACTGCCTTTAGGGAAATTTTTATGCTCACTCTCCAACACGCAGCCACAGAACGTCCAAAACGTCACGTACCTTTGGGGAAATTCCATAGGCACATATTCGACGAAGATATATCATTTGACCTTTATTATAGGATGTTAAACGCCACTACAAATCCAATATATGAATCAATAAACAACATAAAATACTTTCAGTGTGTATTCATTTCAATGCTGAAACGGAAAAACAATCTTTCACCTACACATTAATCTACCGAATTAGACCACCCATACATATCTGAGTTCAAAGTCACATGGCACCACTCACAGTACACTACTCCTATGCCTATATTCGTCGTCATCATCATTTTATTCCTGCCCCTCAACAACTGATACCTTCATGAAGATATAGAAATTGCTGAGCTTGTTTGCATAAAAAGGCCACGCTTTGTGTGGGATGATCAATAATCATTAACAAGTTGCTTTGAACAAGTGTGAAGAGAAAACACTAACGTAAGTATATACAACTAATCGGCCAACCTAATCTAATTTCTGGCTACTTTTACCACAAGATGTTCATTATTTAACGCAGAGATATGTAGAATTAGCAGATGGGAACATGTGAGAACAGATACGACACTGATTCGCCATTATGCGTTCTACGAATCGCCTCTGCGAGGATCATGGAGATGTCGATACACTGAAAAGAGGTTTCTTCAGCACACCGCGCTAACTAGATGAATTCCACAAGACCGAACAATCATTTCGTGCATGACGGGGTGAATCAAAATCGCTGTTCGGCACGCGCGAGGAAGGCAAAATTTATCAAAAAGATCAGCCCTTCCAACAGAAACGTACACTTCTGGAGCCACTTCCAGACGAAAGACCCGGATATAGCCTCCAAGCCGCTTACATTTGGACGAAGTAATCACCGCTTTCAAAGCTCGCGAAAGGACATAGCGGTTGAAAATGTCAAACTTCTCGTAATTAATTGCCGAATTCCCTCACTGCCCTACTCCTCCGCTGCTTACACGTACTCACGTGGACGGAGCGGAAAATCGGAGAAAAACCTTAGAATGTTCCCAGAAAAACTTTCAGATTTCGCTTAAATTTCTTTGTGGAGGACATTTGAAGTTTTAAAGACAAATACGGGATCCCTTTGTCGGTATTCAGCCATTTACTGCAGGTACTGTCGGTATAATGGCCCTTAAATGTCGTGATCAACTTTACTCTACCCAAAATCAAATAGTGGACCCTGGATTCGTATTAGGCACGCCAAGAACCCCCAGGAACTCGAAAAGAATCCGTCCAAAATCCATAAATGCTCGCATTCATTTCAATGGGAAACACTTAGGGGTAGAAACCCCAATAGCTTCATTCATAGTGAATGTAGGCTGGTCTGGAGCAGATAGTATATATAATGGGCATGTTACTGATAAAAGAAGAGAGGCAGAGAATGTGAGAGCGATTTGTAAGAGAAAGGCAAGGGAAACGGGGGTAACGCAAGGAAAGTAGGAGCGGGGAGGATCAAAAACCGCATAATAACAGAGGACGGCAATATAAACTGTCGACAGGATAAGGCAGAGAGAGCGGAAAATATGCAGAGAGGATCGAAGGAGTGAGAGAAAACGAGATAGAGAGACAATTAGAGGGAAAACGAGAGAGAAAAGGAAAGAAAGAGAAAGGGAGAGAGATCCGAGCCAATTGGATCGAGAAAAGAACCCTACTAGAAGTTAGCAGAGGCGAAAGGAGTACGCTTGCTGATCGAATGCACAGAATGGAAGGCGCATAGTGGCAGTTCGGCGGGTCGAATTCGTCGCGTGCGGCGCTCCTGCGACGAAGCGCGTGCACAGGGGTCCCATCGCGCGCGTCGCATCTACCCGCCGAACTGCCACTAGGCGCTTCCCTTTCTGTGCATTCTATCAACAAGCCAAGATGGTGAACGAAGTAAGGAATAGGAGAGAAGAGTCAGAGAGAACGATGAAAAAATGTGATACAGACAGACAGTTGGGAGATCCCTTGGGACAGGGCGATGACCGAAGGAGTACAAAAAGAGATGAGGGAAACAGAGTTGTGAAATTCAGACAGGAGGGGTACGTTAAAACAAAGAAATCTGGAGAGAACAAAACAACTGAAGGGAGTTTGAAAGGGGAATTTCGAAGGAGGAAGATAAGACGAGGAACAGAATGACAGATAGAGAGAGAGAAAGCAAGAAAAGAAGCAGGAGTGAGGGATGAAGGAGTGTAATAGTATGTGCAGTATAGGGATAATACAAAGTACAAGTTCTTTTTGATCATAAAACGTTAACAAACCTGTATCTTGGGACACTGCTTCATGTTTTCGTCCTGAGGTATAGTATTTGTGACGACTATCGCTTCAAATTTAGAATTATTCAGGCGCTGCAAGGCAGGTCCAGAGAAGATTCCATGAACACAGAAAGCGTAAACTTTGTCAGCACCAGCTTCTACCAGTCTGAAACGACATTATTAACCATTTCAACACAGGAAAAAATCTTTTTGAGATGATTGATAGCCATCATGAGAAAACACCCACTTGTCAGCAGCCATACAGATAGTTCCACAAGTGTCAGCCATGTCATCGACGAGTATGGCAACCTTAAAGGAAATCCTGTATAAATTGCAGATAACGATATTTTCGCTTTTTCCACACCTGGCTTGTTTTTAGACAGCCGTACGTGCACAAACAGGAATACACGTCAACTACTTTCAGAGTGTTGATATCCAGGGTCAAGCGCAGTTAAGCAATTTCTCGACTGATGGTACGACTAGAGTCACCATTTCAGCACAAAAATCAAAATTTCGGGGGGGGGATCGTGAGAAATTCCACCTAAAACGGGGATTTGGAGGGGCTCATTCAGAGTTCTGGAAAGTTTGGCCACTACAGGGAGGGAATCGTAGCTCCGCTGAGGTTCTTTAGAGCGGTCAGCTGGACCTTGTAAAAGGTCACTAATTTCACTTCAACAATTTATACTACTTGTGAATTCGAAAAGAACGAGAACGATTCGTAAAATTGAAACTTCTGATATTGCTTAACCATTTTCTCGAACTAGAATCAAGTTTTTGAGCAGATTCTTATCTCCGCAGACGAACAACTGAGAAAAATAAAAATAGGATTGTTGTAATATAGATGTAAGTTTACTGAATGTCTCAAGTAACTTACATTTATATCACACGTAACTTAAATTTATATTACATGTAAGTTACACTTATATAATGTGTGTCCGGGTACGGACGCCTTGCCTGCATCGCGTATCGTATGCGCTGCGAAATGGGTGGCCACACAAAGCGACAACTTGCGAATTATCTTGGTCAAGTAAGTTACATGCGAAATATCGGAGGCGCTCAACCCTCGATAGGTTACATGTAACTTAAATGGCCCGATATCAGTCGCAGGTAACTCACATAGGCTTAGATAAGCAACAAGTAACTTGTGCTCGGCCCTTTATGTAATAAGTAACTTGTTTTCATTTTCTGAGAAGCTAGAAAACTTCGGGAAAAATGGAACCTTCGATCATAATCAACAGATTTCAATCCGAATCCAGCAGTTTCCGATGAGAAAAGCACCATTTTTCCCCAAAGATTCCTAACCTCAATTTGATTTATTAGGTACAATCACTTCATTTCATCTTGCCAATTCCTAGACAAAAAATCTGGTTCCTTCCTCGTTTACTATTGATTTTCCTGGAGCGCGTAGTAATTTATTCTGATCAATCCCTGTCTCCTTGATGTCCAATTAAAATTAGTACGGAATCGACAAAATGTTAACCCGAATTCAATAAAACCAACAATTCGACCAGTCATGTCAAGAACCTATCCCGCAATTTAGACAAATTTTCAGTCAGATGGAAAAACTCTCAGCTAGAATCAAATCTTCTGCCAAAATCAACAGTGCCGCTCGACGTCTAGAACTTTCAGCTCGAAGCTCTGCAATCAGACCAGGGATGAGCGAAATAAAATTTCTGCATTCCGCAGCTTTCTGTGCGGTTTTCGGAAAGCGATACGCGGAATTCCACTCATCCCTGAATCAGATGTTGAGCCTAGTCAAAGTGAATCAGCGACTCCACGATCAGAAATGCTGGAAATATAAAAACACATTTTTACGCAATAATCAACAGAACTTCCAGCGCAGAAAGTTTTAAAAGGGATTCAACGATCATTCATCGAATTTTCAAAAATTTTCAACGCATAGGCAGTTATCATGATTTGAAAACTCGACAGCTGCATACTCAAACTTTACTGGTCCTGACCAAATTGTTCAACCCACTTTTCTCATAACAAGCTAATGATTACTAGAATCTACCCCTCTCACTCACTAGGGACTGCTTTAGACTTCGCGTGGTGATGTGGAAAACCATGTTGTCGTTGCTGTAGTTCTGTGACATGGCAGAAATGACCCGTTCTTAAAATTCCCTGAATGGCTGCGGGTATTTCGAAGAATGGCAATTTCATTGCTTCACAGAAACGTAAAGGAATTTTTGGGGTGTTAAGAGAAAAACTTTCGCATTCGGCTTAGAACTTTGGATTGGGGTTATTTGCTGAACCCGAATCGGAGGTCTATTCCTCGCCAGACTAAGGGTTACTGTGGGTTACGGTAGGCATAATGCCTTTTAATTGGCGTTATTTACCTTACAATTTCAAAAATCGAGAAAAGGTTTTCTCAATTTCGCGTTCAGCGTCCCAAATAACACCCACAGTGAAAATTTGAGTCAAAGCTGACCGAGCTACCGTATACCCACCGTAATCTATAGAAAATCAATAAACGGGTTGCGGATTCGTGTTAAGCAGCCTGAATAACCCCTATGTACACGTTTTGAGGCGATTTCATCGTAGCATTCTCGAACTCGTCAAAAGTCGGGTTTGGCCAGCGAAATTCCTCCCATTTTGAAGCTTCGGACCAAATCAGATGGAATTTTTCAAATATTGACAAACGGGCCTCTGATTCGTAATCAGCACCCAAAGAGACCCTCAGAAACAAGTTTTCAGCCCAATTCGAGACAATTTTTGTTGAACATACTAAAAATTGTCATTCGTGTACCCCATTTATCTACGCGAAGCTATGAAAATGTCCACTTTTGGAAATCTCCTGTACTCAGATAATTTTTGGGCACGGCGCCTCGGCGAAAGAGGGGTTTTCGGCGGAGCCTCGTCAATGGTTGGCGACGCCTCAACCTGTTTCAGCGACGCCCTGGCAGAGGGGACCGCGGGAAGTTTCAAAATATGAAAACGGGTCGACGCCTCAGCGAACAACGTGTTTTGTCGACGCCTCGCCCTTGTTCAGCGACGCTTCGTCAATGAACTCACGGCCCTTTAATTATCAATACTGATTCAATAACAAACATTTCAAGACGTCGACTGCAAGCAGCCGGTGCTCTTTTCTTGATTTCGCTGTTGCTTCTATCTTATCCAAAGCTTTACAAGTACCAAGTGCACCACTCACCACCTGTTTTTGTTTCTGTGACTGCTTCCAATGTTGTGTAATTCGGTAATTTGCAGCTACTACGCAGTCATTTCTCTTATATGCCTGTGTCTACTTTTTGATTCTCCTATATATTGCGACAGCCGCCCGGTTTTCTGAAGTAGGACCTGCAAACCGAAGACAGAAAATTTATAAATTATCTTGATTAAAGTATCTCGTCTCGAAAGGGTGAGTCAAAACTTCATCTCTTCTCAAAGGGCAAAAATTTTATGTGCGAAGAACACGTATTAGTTTCTCAATAATCGCCTGGAAAAAAAATTGAAATTTCCGAAAAACCACTTTGTACTCTGTTCGCCCTGTGCCAAAAAAATGATTTGAACTTCATTTGTTTTCAGTGTGTATTATGTATGATTGTTCTTTCTTTCCTATATTAGTGATAATAATCAGCCATGCCGCATGCTTACGCCCATCAGTGATGTCCGCCCCCAAAGGTACGGTACCAGGTGTTTTTTGTATGAGAACTGCGCCTCTGGTTCAGGAACGTCAAATATTATTGTGAGATCTGGTCCTTTATGCATTGGCATACCTGGTAATGGAAGCGAAACATGATCATATTTGGCTGGAAAAGAGGGAGAATCGCTCTGAGGAGATGTCCTGTCTTGCATGGAAGGGTGTGTTAACCGACATTTTAAGAATAAGTTCTATAAGAGATGCAGAATACAGATTTTTATAGAATTATCTTGATGTTTCGGATTGTTTACATTTTCTTGTATGTGTGGCTGAAAAGATAGAACTGCTTCCTTCCTTCCGCTGCAGACAAAGCAAAGCGTCCACTTCAGGGTGGGTTTTTATCCCATTTTCTTTTTCATATTTGGTCTTTGCTGATAGTAAAGTTGCTATTTCAGATAGACTACAACGCTAGATAGTTATATTATATGTAGAGATGTTGCATAGTGATTTGCTGAAAATTTTCTCCCAACCCCATATATGGAATTCCAACATATCAACGAGATAGGTTTTCTGGAGCTGAAACATTGTTTGAGGGCGATCTACTCAATTTCTGTATTTCAGAGCTCCCTCAATACATCACGCGATGGTGCTATAGGTTACAATGAAGGATCCTGATGAAAAATGGGGACTGATGCAGATTTTAAGCCTTTTTCGTCGATTTCATTCCCTACTGCCATCCTGGTCACTGGACATTATCCTTGATTGTGATTACCAAGCTCACAAGAATTTTGTTCACAAACTGCTTTAATTAAGTCACGAATGTACCATTGCATTGAGTGAAATTGCTGTTATAAAATGTTATGAAATAAATAAATACTTGTAATATTTCTGTTATGGTGACTTGGGGGAAATAAGGACTTGTATTTGGAAAATCTGAGCAAGTTTGCAGCTCAATGTAAGTTTCGGGGCAAAAGTAATAGGAACGAAGGGAAGGAGCGCAGCGAAACAGTGAAGAAAGCGCCTATCGTGCTCTGATGATAATGCCACTGCATACGCGACGCAATCGACGAAAATTTGTGCGGGTGTAGTTAACGCGCTCCAATGACAAGACTTTCGGCGACGCCTCTCGGCAAATGGTCGTCGACGGTTCCCGGGGGTTTCGGCCGCCGACCATTTGCCGAGGCGTCGTGCCTCAAAACTATCTGAGTAGATCCCTGAGGCATTTAAGTGATTTAGAAAACGAATTATCAATTCTGTGTCCCATACCTACAACTATCAGCACATGGTTTTATGAAGGCCCCTGGGAAATTTAGGGTAAGCCCTAGTCAGTGAAATATTATAAAAAAACAGCCATCAAATGAAAAAAAAACTGAAACAGAAATAAAAGAACTCGCACCTTGCCCTCAACGTTTCCAACCAGCGTCATCTTCTCGACTTCATTGGCACGCTTCCGCTCCTTATGGATCAAAGCGAAATCAACATTGAGACGATCGGCAATAGAAGTTACTCTAAGGCAGAAGTTTGGGCAAGGTCAAATGAATATCACCTACCGCTCTTACCGAACGCTCGGTCGCAAGCCCAACTAAAGCGTCTGTCATCCAAAATTCAAGAAAAAATAAGCAGGCCGATTCACCTCTTAGCTCCTCCTGCGTCAGGAGATACAATAACTGACGTTTGCCAGTTGGGAATTGACTCTTTGATGTACTTGAGAATCGCTGGCTCCGCATACAGGTTGTCCACTGGTATATCGAAGAAACCCTGCGAAATAACAGCTACAGGTGAAAACTGTTACGATAACTTCATTGCAACGAACCTGAATCTGGGAAGCATGGAGATCCATGGTGATGATATGGTCGGCACCAGCTACAGACAACATGTTGGCCACCTACATTGCTACCTCTTTCCCTCCTCCAATCGATACAGCACAAACATATTACATACCAGCTTTGCTGAAATAGGAGCTCGAGACTTGTCCTTCTTGTCCTGCCGAGCATACGGGAAGCAGGGGATGACGGCAGCAACCCGACACGATGAAGCTATCTTACACGCGTTGATCATGATTAGTAGCTCCTACAATGACATGTACTAAAACCTACACCACCGCAGATCAGAATCAATCTCCAACCCGATTGGGGATGCAAAGTCTAAACCCACCATTAGGTTATCATTGATCTCGCCGGCCGCCGATTGTATGATGTAAACATCTTCTCCACGAACAGACTCCCCAATCTCAACATTTGTCTCCTGAATGTGCCAATTTTCAAGCATTTACAGAAACTTGGAATCTTCTACTCAACATAAATTGAGGGATGTAAAGAAAACAACCAGAGCGTAGGAGACTGAAATCTCTAATCCATACCTTATTGCTGAACTTCTTCAAGGATGCTTTCGCAACTTCCAGTTGAAGACGCTCGCAGATCCGTTGAGTCAAATCCCGATGGGAAGAACCGGAAAACACCTGAACTGTCAGCAATGAGCTGACAAACTACTTCGTAATAGTTACGGAATCTGTTGCCTTCTCTGCCGTTTAAAAGGAAGGTTCGGTCCCCGTTTAAACATTCCAGATTTCCGGTTAGACGCTCGCTCCAACGGGAAATCTCTAAGTCGAAACTCTAGCTGGACTCTGCCTCGCCCTAGCGACCATTATTGACACACTCACTTGAACATACCCTTACAGCTCAAACCACAATAACAAGAACACCGTTGAAAGCGCCGAAAAATGACCAGAATGACCATATTCAAGCATCCCTGAGTCGCCAGTCTGTGAATTTCCACCCTCCCCCCCCTCCATAATTGAGCGTAATAGCACTATCAATCGGAATTCGATGAGACAACCAGCCTGATGGATATCGATACGATCAACCATTCTAAAAAGTCAATAGGGAAAACGTAATGTAAACCATAATGCAGAGAGGCGTTGTGACCGACCTTGGCGAAGCTACGACCCCCCCCCTACTTGGGTAATCCCTCCCAAGTTCAGAAAGACCTTTTTTTTGAGGTAAAATTTCTCATGATTCCTACTCACCTCCGTTGTGGCCGGCCACAACCCCGCTGGACCCTGTGGTACACAATGGCCTACTTGCTCAGATACTGAGGAGGTCCGATTCGGCCACGACAGGCTTTCTAATCGGATACCTAGTCGAGTTCAAAAGAACTTTCGCAGCAGCACGTGCTGCTCCGAGGAGCACGTGGCTTGTTCGATAGGGCTACGTGGCGCAGAGAGACATAGCCCTTGCCGCACCCCCGTTTCCCACGCGGCACCACGTCGTCCTATTATAGAAGCACGTGGCGCAGCGAGACAAAACTTTTGCAGCATCCTATTTTCCACGCTGAAGCACGTGGCCTGATCGATAGGACTACGTGGCCCTGGGGGTGGGGTCTCCCCGACAAGGAAGCGGTCCCCCTGGGGGCGAGTCTCCCCCAACAAGGAAGCGGTCCAAGTCACGGCCCGCAGCAGTGGGTCACCCCCACAGCAGTCCGCGACAGGAACATCACCCCTGCCACGGTCGACAGCGTGGGAGCTTCCCCTGCTGGGGACCGTGGGGAGACTCCCTCAGCGATCAAAAATCGTCCACGAAGTGACTCGTAGTCACCTTCCAGGAGCGGCTCCGAAAGACCGACTGCGCTCTCTATGAGGTGGGGCCCTTATATACGTGCTGTGCGGCTGATATGCGCCCGATCAATTGTGGAGCGATCGATCAACGTGTTCTATCATAGGCATCGTGGCTCGTTCGTCGTCCAAACTCATCGTAGTCGAATCGAAAACATGTAGTGACCGAGTGGAACGGCTGTGTTACGGCACTTGCTTCACACTTCGATGACGATCAGGCCATGAGGCGCCAGAAAGTACGCGGCCGTATCGTCGTCCACACTGCTTTGTAGTCGAATCGATGTCGAATCGTGACCGAATCGGACCCCCCCCCGCTGTCTGAGTAAGACTACAAGGTTATCTCGTGAAGTTCCGTTCTTCGTCTACCTACTAGCACTGCTTAAACGTACAGGCTGGCAACTTAGGATTGCTCAAGCAGGGTCACTCCAGCTCGTTGTGGTCGCTTCAAAAGCGTTGTTACTCTGTTATTGGAGAAGTCATGTACGCTTATTTACAATATTATGCAACCATGCTAACCAGCATGTATTATACACTGCACCTTGATTTTTTTCTCAATCGAGTCGATTTTCCTTATTTTACGACTACTCGATTTTCAAATACATTCGAACATTCAATTTTTCTGACTTTTCGAAGTTCGGAGATGTTCGAAATTGCAAAATTTCGACTTTAGAATATGTCCGAATCCGATTTTTTGACTTTTCTATTTGCAACTCAGGCGGAATCGAATATGTTCGGAAATTCGATCGCGAATATTCGAGCCGAAGCGAAGCATCGCGTGTATGCTGCCCTCATTATCGACTCAGAAATTCACTGAAGGCACAACGCGACCTCAAGGGTAATTTTTAATATTATAGTTCGACGTCGTGTATACTCAGACACTCGTGGATGCGACCGCTGTTGTTTGCGCTCGCCTAGGGGCAAACGCCAGGTCTTTCGCGAGAAACATAACGTGATACGGACAAAACCAGGCGTTAAACGAAACGTCGAAGAGCGATGTTTCGGGATGAACGGCCGACGTTTCGGGTCAACGTATTCGGCCTTTATACGACAGCGGTCCGGCGTAATACAACTACGAGTGTCTGAGTAGCCAACCTGCCAAAAGCGAAATCTCAATTCGATCGAATAAGCGAGAAAGAAAGTCGTACACGCCCCCAGAAAGGAAAAATATGGGCTACGTCCATCCCCGGCCTTCTTATCTAAATTGGGACGAAACGCGCAACGGATTTCAATCAAAATATATACTCTTTCATCTGCTATCGGTCTGGCTTTACACTGCGGTCTGATCCTGTGTGAGGTCTGCGAATGGGGAAAAACAAACCCGCGGCGTCCACCGAACTCTCACCGTTCAAATTCACAATTTTTGATGCCCCCTCCCCCGTTCGTGGTGGGATCTTAGCGATTTTGGAAGTACCACTGTTATCAGCGTGAAATTCTACTGGGAAACGTTGTCTTTAAAGTCGCTTGAAGTCAAAGTAGGGTTCATTTGAAGACTTTGCGGGTATAGTTAGGTCCGTGGGTTGTTTCCACAAGAAAAAGCATTTAAATCTCACCCGTGGCTGGCGCGGCTGTCGCGTGCGTCGGCCCGCAAATCGATTCAGGTGCTATCATAGCGGGGGGGCATTATGGCGCGATGCACTTGGCCACGCCCATTTTACTGTGCCGCACTAAATTTGAGCACCTACCCAGGGTTTCCCTCCTCTGCCAAAAACAGAAAAATCAATGCGGCTCGGAAAAATGGGCGTGGCCAAGTGCGATACAACAGTGCCCCCCCCGCTATGATAGCACCTCGATTCAAACCGAGAGAAGAGCGCAAACGATCAGCTTACCATACCACCAGCCGACGGAGAGATTTAAACCGCCCGCGCCAGCCGCGGGCGAGATTTCAATTTTTTTTTCTTGAAAACACAAGCCACGGACCTAACTGTACATGGACTGCGGAGATTCATCACCTCAGGCTGGACTGAGCTAGCCACCGACTGCATATCAGATTAATTCTACAAAAAACGTGGAAGGGATTAAAACTATAGTTGGGGTAACCACGGAACAGATGGCTGCGGACGCCTCAGCAGCCTGCACTGCGTCGTGTGAGCCCACGAGAAATGACAAGACGTTGAAGCTAGGACTTTTTCAGGCGTCACCGTCTACCGTTACAGACAATCGTGGCGGGACCACCTGAAAATTCACTGGCACCAAGCCAAGACACAGCAAAGAGCAGCGAACCGCCGCGAAAGCGAATGCAGGGTTCTTGCAAACCTGTTGTTGATTGAGAATGACACAGCTTGCCTAAAACTTCTCCTTGGCAGGTACCTAACATGAATTCGAGTTTCTTACACTGATTTACGGGCGATTGTGTGTGCCTAGATGCATAAGGATGCTTACGCCTGTGACCCCCAAATTAACCGGAAATTCACTCAGAAAAGTATTCTTCGATGCTGAGCACAAGTTTGTTATCACTTTTTTTGCTAAATAAGTTTACATTCTGTTGAGCATGTGTACCTTCCGCTCACTAACCTGTTTTGGTCCATATTGCAGCCTTATACTTGTGGTCTATTCGATTTATCAAAATCTGAGTAACTAATGAACTGCTGCCAAACAAAAAAGGGGCCCAAAAACCCATATTCGCTGTCGCAAGTCATTTTCTGGAGCATTCGCTTCGCTCTCTTGGCTTGCTGACTATTGATGGCGAAGCGGTCCCGCCACGATTGTCTGTAACGGTAGACGGTGACGCCTGAAAAAGTCCTAGCTTCAACGTCTTGTCGAGAAATGTGGTGATCGATCGGCGCACGCGACCGGCGCGGACTGCTGAGCGGTCCGCAACTATCCCGTTCGCGACTAAACCCATCATATAAGACCAAGCTTCGCACCTTGATATTTGGCATCCTGACGTGTTCTGTCGGTGGAGTCGTGGGCAACGGAGCAACACCGGTGGGTTTAGGTTTAGGAGCGTTGCCAGATGACAAACCGACCCAAGATCCTCGGTAAATTTCTGAAACAGATGTTCTGCATTAAAGCGGAGATTGGCCTCTTACGCACTGTGGTTTCCAATCCCAAAGACCGCACGAAAAATTATCATAATACGAGTAGTAAGGTGATCCTAAACGCGGAAGTTGATTTTTTGGGGTTTTCGGAGTATTACGGAAATTTATTCAATTTGAATTAAACTTGAAAGCCTGTTAAAAGGGGAAGCTGCTAGCAATTAACGACCGAATTTATCTTGTGCCTCGAGCTGGCACCTGTGAATTTGTTTTTCGTTGCAATTCACACATAGAATTGTGTCCTGAAGTCAAAAACGTGTAGTAAAAACTACAACATATAACAGGAAGCAGATTGCACGGAAATGGATCACAAATACCAATCAGTCAGTCAATAAAAATGCTCTGATGAGCGAACAGTCAATAATTCTGTTACCGAGGATGTTGTCTGCCGACGTTAATCAATTAAACGATAACAACAAGCTAGGACTAAAACGCGCTCCACTGCGAAATCGCGCCCGCTCGCAAACGCAACGCGAATTTTAAACTTTGAAAATAGCCAGAAAAAAAGGTTTTCAAACTAATTAATTTTTAAAAGTGATCTAATACTTTGGAATTCTAGATAAACAATCGAAAATACCCAGCTAATGAGCAGTGCAAATGCAGACCGGAATTTGGCCCAGAGAACGACGGTACGGTCCACGGCAACGAAAATAGGCAATTGTGCGATTGCGTATTTCCACTGAGCATACTATAGGTTGCGCTATAATCGACGGCAAGATTGTAATTTTCTCCTGAATTTCGATGAAAAAAACATCGGAACGTTAGAAACGGTGAGTTTCCTCTCTTATACAAGCATTATCAGTGCACCGAAAGTCTTTGCCATGGATACACGCTTGTATCCTCGATCACTGGTCGAGAGATCGCCGCGTCGAACACAAGTGGCACGCACGCAAGCGAGGAGGTAGTGATGGTATCATCGCCTCCTCGCTTGCGTGCGTGCCACGGGAGTTCGACGCGGCGATCTCTCGACCAGTGATCGATCATATATGGTGGGTGTATCTGTGAAAGGGATACCTGCGGACCACTCAGCAGGCTGCGCGTCTGTCGCGCGCGTCGATCGATCACCACATTCCTCGTGGGCGCAAACGACGCAGCGCAGTCTGCTGTGGTGTCCGCTATCCCTTTTCTGATTGCCCGAACTATGACTATAATAGAAGAAAATGAATTTTTCTGTTATTTTTTTTTGTCTTTTTTCGTTATTCCTGCGTGGATCTATCCCCTGTAAAAAATCCTAATTCTCATGATTCATGTCGCGAGCGGCGCGCCATGCTGGTCCCTCCGTCTGTTATGCGCTCTCTCGCTGTCTCTGACCTCCGCTCCGCACCAGCACGCGAAGACACCATGAGAATTTCGCGGTTCTAATGCCTGTATACGTATCGGTAAAGACTCCAGGTTTTTATAAGGTGTGAGGGGGAACTCACAGTTTCTTAACGTTTCCGGTTTTTTTTTCTTTAAGAACTCAGGGAAAATTACAACTTTTCGGTCGATTATGACGCAACCTACAGTATGCGTAGTGAAAATACGCAACCGCCCAACCGTCTCTTTACGTTGACGTGGACTGTACGCGAAGCAGCATCGGGCCTGCCGCAATTTAGGGAAAATAATTTTCCGTTTTTTTTTCACGTAAACGTGTCTTTTTTCGCAAATTTCTAGGCCCTTTCGCTTTATATTTGCTTAGAAATACTCTTGATACTCGATTTTGTTGCCGTGCATTTTGTGAAACAGCTCGTGTACTGTGCTTCTCTGGGCCAAACTCCGGTCCGTGATTGCGTCTTGACACGCTTTGCGGCCGCGCGCCTTCGAGTCGGAAGAGTTTCCAGCGCCGCAGCTGCCAATCTGTTGACTCCAGGTGGGTTTCAGAAACTGGAAACTAAATGAAATTGAAGAAAACTGTCTAAAAAGGTTATATCGAGTCGGCCTTGGCGCTGAAAACTCGACTGACTCGAGCGCGTGCGGCCGCAAAGCGTGTCGAGACGCAATGGCGGACCGGAGTTTGGCTCAGAGAAGCACAATATATCGGATCGTGTCCTCTGCGCTAATAACCATACCCAGAAACACACTAGCTGCCACGTTGAAAAAAGAGTGTTTGCATCATAGGCTAGCATCATGAACACTCTAAGCAAAAATAATGCAAAATAATCATAAAACACCTGGAAAAAAGAAACAGGTACGTGAAAAAATCAAAAATCCTGTTTTCGAGATTACGTTAAGGCAGTTACTGCGTCGCGCATGTGATCTGCGTAAGCTGCGCGCTAGCGACGCAGAGGGTGCGCTACATGTTAGGACCGACTGACTACTTGTTGGCTGACTTGATCTGGACAGACTACATCGTCCATGTCATTTGCCAGGAAGCCGCGCCGCAGCTACGTGACGCTCGCGCACAAGAGGAGCGCTATCGCAAACGGGGGAGGGGGCAGCACGTGGCCACCGCAGTCGATTTATTCCGTGCCGCAACAATTACAATGTTTACGCGCGCAATTTGAATTCAGGGGCGATTTTGGGGTGATAGTCGCAATGTTTTCCACCGCAAAAACAGCGGGGAACTCTGAGAGAATCCCCCGCGATCGTTCACGGATAGAATCCCCTCGGTTTCTGGTAGGGGCCGAGAGGATACTAGCATGGGGCTATCGCGTAACGATCGAGAGATTCTGCCAGTCTCAAACCGAGAGCGTACCGCGTTCGTTCATCGGTGCTCCCACGATGCTCTATAGCGGAACCGCGAGGAATCGTGCCTGGGCCTATCACGGAACGATCCCGAGATTGTATCAGCTTCAACTTGAGGGCAAATCGTGTCTGTAAATTGATGTATTCGAGTTGTTACATCGCGGAGCGCGATGAACCGAACCCGGAACTATCGCGGGACGGTCGCGAGATCCTGCCAGCCTCCACCCCTGATCGTACCGCATCCATGCCCTCTCGATGTTTCACCCGAGCGAGTGTTGCCTATCAGGTCAGCACGAAGCTAAAAGGTATTGCCCTTGCCGTATTCCGTGCTGCCTTACAAATCTGCACATCATGAGAACCGGGGGGGGGGGAAACGATCACGGTACTATCGCGGATCGCGAGTGCACCACGGTACTAGCGCGGTAAACCTCTCAACGATCGCGGTACCACCACGGTACGAGAACGAGAATGCCAACGGATGAGTCCATTGGGTAACTATCGCGAAACGAACGCGGATCGCGGGACTAGCGGGAGACGAACACGGTACTATCGCGGATCACGGGAGCATCACGGTACTAGCGCGAAAGATTCTCTCAGAGAAATGGTGGAGGAGCGACGTGAGAGATTTTACGAGCTCCGTGTTCCGTCCAATCACGCGCTGAAAATGGGCGTGGCTAAGTGCGACTGGTGACTCTGGTATTGTGATAGCAACGAAATTTGAATTAGCAGTCGAGTTTCGTCCATCCTCTTTTTTATGGAAGCCGCGACGCAGCTACGTGGCACTCACGAACACGATTGGTAATGGCTATCGATCGGGTGGTTTCGCATTACGTTACTGCGTCGCGGCTTACCATAGAATTAATAACACGGACCATAATTATTAAAATGGCTCGAATAAAAAACTAGAATTTTTGATTAGTTCTCGGAAAGTACTCGAAATGGTACTTTTTCGGATTATTGGACCCACTTCTCGCCATATGTGTTTTGATGTGGATTTATGCTAAAGTTCCGAAGAATTTTGTTTGTTACTATGTAGAAGCATGTAACGACATGTGTGATGAACCAAGTTTCTACATGTTTTCCCGCTGCCCTTCGATGATTTCGCGAAAAATTATTAGTGGTCGCCCTGATCTGAAAGAGAATCGAAACCTTTTTGAGGAAATACTTGAATTATCTCCCCCTAATATATTGTCCGAATATTGGAAACATCGATTACTTGCATGAATAATTCAAAGTTTTCGCAAAGAAAAAGGTAGAAGTTCCTAATTATACCGGAAAACAGCCGAGCTGTTTCCTTTTGTAATTAAATATTCGAATATCGTAAAATAAAACCGATCAAATACTCAGAAAATCAAAACATTTTATTATTGAGCAGACGCAAAAAGTTAAAGCTGATCAGTTCACAAAAAAAAACAAATCAAACTTCCTAATGGATCGGATATTAGGAAAAAAAGAATTTTCAAAAATTATACGGATGGTTCTTATCCCCGCGTTGCCTCAAGCGTAGTTTCAATCATGTCATTCCACTCTAAAATTACCGGTCCATCTTTCAGAATCCAAAAATACATTTTAAAAAAACTGTTCTTTGAACGACTTCAATTGTGATAAATTATCCGGTTTTAGAAAAACTGCCCTGAGCAAGGCAGTTTTTTTTATAAAAAAAATACTTGGATATTGTCATTTGGTCAAATACTCGGAGAAATCGCGTGTTTCGTTTTCTGAAGTACCAGTCGAAAAATCGAGTTATTTTAGAATGTGAAAGTAATAAAAAGTTTGAACTGATCGGATTACGAAAAACAGATAACTTAAAACTCCCTAATGAGTTAAATTTCTAAAAAAAATACAAAAATTCTGAAAGAACCGAAAATTCAAAAAAAACAGATGCTTCAAATTCCCCATTTCCTCGAATAGAGCTTCAAGTGATTTCAAAATTGATAAAATCCATTCTAACTTCACAGGTCCATCTTTCAGCATCAATGAATGCATTCGAAAAAAAGCTATTCTGGGTCTGATTTCAATAGTTCAACTCTTCATTTTTCATGAAAAAAATCTAAGCAGATGGTTTTTTATGATCGAATATTGGATAATCGTTTCATGGTCGAATATTCGAAAAAATATAATTAATAGAAGAAAAGTAAGAGAAACTGGTAAGAGAAACTGATTAGGCGGAAAAATGAAAATATCACCTTCCCGAATGAATTGAACTCATAAAAGCAGAATATTTCAATGTATTGATGCATGAAATGCAAACTAGAAAAAAAACAAAAATCAAATCCTGGACAAACAGACCGTTGCTCCGGACCTCAACGACGCTTCGTCCCCCCCCCCAGATGAGAATTTTAGAAAATTGTTGAGTTTTTTAACGTTCTCTTCTAACACAAGTGATTATTTCAACCTGTTCTGAACTGAAATTTTTCATGAAAAGCTTTTTTTTCAATCGCTTCAGCCGCGATGCGCCTGCAGAGGTTTGGTTTTTCCCGGGCCCTGAGATCACTTAGACTGCTGAGAATTATTACTCCATTCTTTCCTTTCTTTAAAATGCCTTTATACTCCTCACCCTATTCAGGAACCATGAGGAGTACTTTTCATTTCTGACCTGAAATCTTAGCCTCTCCCCAGCATTCAGATTTTTTGAAATAATTTCCACGTCCCCCGGTACAGTAAACCCTTGATCCTGTCCTGGATAAATCGGATATTCCATTAGAATAAAACTTCATCTCAGATTTAAGAAAAATCAGATTGGATCTACGGACTCGATCAGTTCAGAAAAAAACATTCAAGAGATCATATCCGATTAGGCGTTTGCATCAGTCACTCCTAAATGTTAACAGCTGCCACCCGTTGATTTCTGCCTACTGACGCTCATAGGCAGGCACCTGAGGTAGGAAAAAGCATAAACATAACAGAACTAACCAGTAGTTCGACGAGAACTGCTCTCGCCGTTTCCTGCACCGTGTGTGGGAGGCATAATCGGCACTTCTTCGGGTAGTATAAGAGGCTACTGGGGCTAACCTGGGGTGTGACCTAACACGTCAAAGTTTCCCATTGGGCCATAGGTCAGGCGGGAGACTCTGGCCAATTACTGGATTGATACCTCATTTCACCAACGGCAATTATAAATCAGCACAACCATATAACATTGAATGCAGAGCCCATGTAGGTAGCCGACGTCAGACAAAGCAACTGTGTTTGTTTAGTCCATCACGATAAGGTAGGCACCATAAGCAGAGTTCAAAAGATCATCCCTTCCTACTCCTCACTCCTAAAAAAGCGACGGGAGATATTGCGGGAGTTGCTATTTAATTAGATGGCTTTTCCCCTGATTCTACAAAAAAATCGCTAACAGTAAGTTCCGTGAGCATCGAAAATGATTACTACAATACTGCTCGCAGGATTTAGTCGGAAGGCATGCGAAGACGCGTTTTCGCGTTTTTTCTCCTTTTTGAATAACTCGCTTTGAAGGCAGTGTTCACGATGATTTTCGTTGCGGAGTTTTCCACCCAAATCAATGCGTTGGCCACCAAGTGTTACCAAAATTACGAAGAAACGGCTTGAAACGCACTAAAACGTCTTATTTCAGTGACATTATTCTCTGGCCTGGACTAGTTGTCCGACTGGATGAACATGTTCACGGTGGTTGTCACCGGTGAAAAATGGTGTTATTCGAAAATGAAGGAATATTTTAGGTAAAACAGTATTAGTTAGGGTCCAAAGAAACTAACAGAGCAAGAGAAAGTAGCCAATTCCGAAAGACGGTCCCTGAGAACATTTCATCGTCACAGCGAACAGTTCCAGTGAGAGTAAAAAGGTGGGGTGAGAGTAAAGGATTTGGTGCTCTTCTGGGGCGTTTTTCTCGATTTCTTCGTCAATTCAGTCCTACCCGGGGGCCAAGCAATCGATTTAGCCATTAATCTCGAAATCGAAGATTATCGTGAACACTGCCTTTAAACTCACAAGGGAAGTGTTTAGAGTGGTAAACGCATCTGTCAAAACGATATCCTTAGTGGCCCATAGTATAGTATATCTAGTATCGTTAGTATCTCTAGTGGCTCAATAGTAAAACTGCGCAGTATCCCGCCCCGAGCTGCAGATTCTAAGAAGTTACAAGATTAAAAATGTAGTTTTTTTGCTTTTTACGTAAACCCTCCGTAAAGGGCATTAATCTTTCGAAAATTCGCAAGACCTCATAAATGTGTTCAGTGCCCAAAACTACCTCTCCCCCCCCCCCGAGCAACATTTGGGTGACGGCGCATTTTCCATACTTTGTCCAGACTGTCAGCGTTTTGGACCTTCAAGGATTTTCGGTTGGGCGTCCATTTATACCGATTAGAGGGCTCTGAAAGCGTCTTAGAAAAATGTTCCAGATTTGACCTAAAATTCTTCCAGGGGATTTTTTGGGGCGCTGATCACGAATCTGTGGTTTGTTAGTCGATTTTCCGAAGTTTTCGGCTAGTTTTGTTCGAAGTTTACCAACCGGAGGAAAATTTCGAGGGAAAAACGCCACTTTCGAGATTTTTGGAATGCTACGGTAGATATTGCTTAAATTATTCCCTGAGGGTAATTTGGAGTGCTGAGCATGAATCTAGAGTCCGTTTATCGATTTTTTTTTTGCAAATTACGGTACGGCAGATTACGGTGGGTATACCGTAATTTGGCTCAAAATTTGTATACGGGAGTTATTCGGGGTGGAGAATACGAATTAAACGTCCGTTTGTCGATTTTCAAAATAATAAGTGGGTTTTGCCTCCTAAATGAAATGTTACCTACCGTAACCTACAGTAAACCTCGAAATTTCGACAAATGGACTCCAGATTCGTGTTCACCACCCTAGATTACCACTTCACACGAGTTTTGAGCAAAATCCAAAAAAGTTTTTTGGAACTCTGAAAAAAATGCCTTGTGGGTACCCTTGTCTTTTCGCGAAGCTTGAAAAATGATGCTCATAACTTGTTCGAACCTGCAGCTCGGGGCGGGATACTGCTCATTTTTACTATTGAGCCAGAAGAGATACTAACTATACTAGTCGTTTTCGCAGATGCATTTATCACTAAAAACACTTTCCTTGTCAGCTCTGATCAGAATCAAGGTGATAATCATGATTCTGGAATTGAGGGCTACCCAATGGTATAGCCTTTGTGAGAATTTCGTTGAGAACTAAATAAACTGGCAGTCAGCCAGGTTTCAAATTACGGTACCGTCGCGAAGGGGCAAAGGCCAGGAATGCGCCTATAATGCCACGGTACCGTCATTTGAAACCTGGCTGACTGCTAATTCCTTTAGTTCTGAATGAAGTCCTAACAAAAGCTACACCATTGAGTAGCCCACTATGCCAGGATCATAAATACCGCTCTAGTTTTCCTCAGAATTGAGTTTGAAGTGGGTTATTCAGAAAGAAAGACCAAAGGGACGCAAAACGCGTCTTCGCGCATTCCTGGCCAAATCTTACGAGCGGTATTGTTGATTAGCGGCTATGAAAATTTGATTCATTCGGGGTCTTAAAAAAATCAATTTTTCGAATATTCAAGTCATTCGAGCCTTCAAATTTTCCCGTTCTGAGAGCTGATCATTTCGAAAATTTGATGACTCGGTGTTCGGAAGTTTGACTTTTTCAAAGAAAAAAGTTAGATTTCCTAAATATTCGGACAATTTCAGGGTCAAGCGGTTACTTTCTCCCGCGGGACAACAGGAGAAGACGCAAAAACTTTCAAAAAGTTAGAATCTCGGGGAGTGCCAAAACTGAAATATATAGAAGGTTGTCTTCAATAGAAGCTAGACTGGCACCCCAGGGGGTTCGTCATTCGGAGTGTAGTGTGAAACACTGCGAATTAAGAAAAATACAAAGAAAAAAGTAAGTTGAATTTTTTTTTGAAAAAATTCGATTCCTCAATTTCTGAAAAAAAAGCTTCATTTAGGGAGGACCTTGACCCTGATTTTAGGTGACAACCTTCAAATATGTATATAGCCGACCACAAAACATCGCTTAATCGTTTTCGTGCAGTATTCGAAAACTGTTCGAAAATCAAAGTATCTGATTGTTTGAAAAATCGAACAATGGTACGAGTAACCACTCGAATACTTTTTCCGAATTTAAGATGGTAAAGGCTATAAGACCGCGAAATTTTCATGGTTTCTACGCGTGCTGGTGCGGAGCGGCGGTTAGAGACAGTGAGAGAGCGGATGACAGACAGAGGGGGCAGAATCGCCCGCGCCGCTTGCGTCATGAGTCGTGAAAATTACGACGTTTTACAGAGGATACAGTTCGTAGTAATGTTTAATAAATCAAAGAAGATGGAAAATTTTTTCTAGGCAATCGAAATTTTTCCTGTGCACAATATTAAAAAACCGGTGTGAAAAAACCTAATCATCCAGAATTTTCACATTCCCTTATTCAAGGTGTTCATACTTTCGAGAGTTACTGTCAAATGTAGATGTGTACCTAATTCCAACTCTTCTGAGCTACAATGTTTTGAAACTGAGAAGTAAAGATATAGACCGCAATAGATCCATACCTTTAGTTTTTCTAGGCTCAAAACCCTAACGATTCATTGCCCAAATTTGAACAGAATCATGAGTCTTCAGCTGAGCTTCATCCTCTCAACTAAAAAAAAACAGCTAAAACTTCTTAACATCAGCTATAGGTAGTGTGAACCATATAAAATAACCACAAGCACCACATTTTGTTTGGAATGCTTCTAGACTTTGTCAACTTCGTTTTCATCCACACCTTTTTTCTTAAAAAAAGTTTTTTTTTGTTTTTATTCTCCACAAGTTCTTGTGAAGCTTCTTCATCACACTCTAATCAAGTATGTCAATCTCATGCGAATTTTGTCCCAAGGAAACAAAACTCTCCAAAGTACCTCAATTTCTGCTGTCAGAAAGAAGAATCACGAGCCTCTTGCAATGACTTTAACAGAATTGTATTAGACTCTGTTTATCTTGAATTGCATATAACACAGTCCGCCAATAGTCCTCTAACTGGCCCGCTAGTACCGTAGTGTACGTCCACGACGCGTTCTCGGCAGACCCGGGTGTGCACCCGGTGAGCAGACGACGGCACAGTGGCAGGGTGGGTGGCCGAGCGACGGCATTGATGAATCGATCGCTCTGCACACCGGGTGCCCACCGGGGTCTCCGGAGAAAGCTTCTTGGACGTACACTACGGTACTAGAGGGTCAATTAGAGGACTATTGGCGGACCGCGTTTTGTGCGATTCGAGATAAACAGAGTATGTATCCTTCCTCCTCATTTCCTGATTAATTCGTCATATATAGTACGGCTTTCAGGGACAAAAATGTTGCTAGAACCGCCTCGTCGAGATCTAAAGGATGATGTTAAAACTTTGTTGATAGCTTCAACTACACGTTAATTATGGCTATCCCGATTTCGGAGTGAAATTTATTTGCGTCGATCGTGTGCGTGTTCCCGCGTATACTGTGTCTCTTTCTCCCCCATACTTTCTCACCGCCTTTCCACTCGCTCCGCGCACGCATGCGAAAGAACAAAGTGAATTTGGCTCCAAAATAGAGGATATGGTGATCTTCACAAAACACGTTTTGACTCGTAACGATGCTCAGCCTGTTCCTCCATTTTGAACAGTCAGAATTTGAAAAGGACGAAATACCTATAGACAACGCATAGTAACAAATAGGTAACATCATCATTCAGATCTCGATGAGGCGATCCTAGCAATATCTTTTTTGTTCCCGAAAATCCAAATAAGACGATGTTACGAGGAAATTGCGAAGAAACGGCAAAAAAAGTTTTTTACGTTGTTTCCCGAAGTTGGAGGATGGATGTACATAGCAAACTAATACTTCCTCCTCTGGATAGTTCTATAAGAAAACTCGAGCGGATAACTTCAGAAAAAATCCATACCACGCAACAGTTGATGAGCAAATGTGGCTTCTCGCGTTTTTAATCAACAAATGCCAGGAGACGGCAGTGAAGCAGACAGAAACTGATGATATCAAGGACAGTTCTTCATGAGACTGCACTGAATGGCGGCAAATTTCTTTGACATCGCCTCAGACGATTCATATCGCTGACAATTTCTTCGCCGTCACTTCAGGAATTCGCACTAACTTTCCGCTTTCCCATCTCATCAATCAAACATATCAAATGCACGACTAAACACATGAGGTCTTTGCAAAGGTACACCCACAAGACTAAAAATCGTCTCTGCATCCGGATTCAATGATCCAACTAGACTTGGAAAGAAAAAGGTGCTGCTTCGGATTAGGATACCTGATTCAATCAAGATTTGACTAGGATTTGACACCAATCGGATTCTTGGACAAGGAAAACGTCAGTAAACGACATTACTCTCCTTAGCGGAGTGACATTCCGCTCCGCAGTTGCGGAGTACCGCTGTTGCGACACGCAGTGCGATCAGAATCTCGCTAGAACGATGGGTAATCGGATAACCCATGGTTCCAGCAAGATTTTGATCGCACTTCCTATCTTCTCTTTTCGATTATGACAGTGCAATATTCGATCACAGGAGTCGCCCAATCGTTTTCAAGCAATTCTCTGGAACCGCTCGAAAGTTCGAGTAATACTTTGAAAGATAAAAAAAATTCTAACGCCGAATATCCGTCCGCTCATTTCCAAACATTCAGTTATCGGTATTTTTTAAAAGCCTCATTCGAGAAGAATCATTCACTCGGAAAAGTCAAAAGGTCATTATCGAATATTCACTCATTCGCAATTTTTAGCAGGTTTGATTCAAAAAATTACCAACTAAAAAAACTTTAACCATATATCGAATTACTAAGTCCTAAAAACATCAAGTCTGAATTCATCATTATTTTTTATTTATTTATTCATTCGAAATTTGGCGTCGAATGCCAGGGTTTACTGTTTACTGCTCCTTGGTCGGGTTTTTCGGTACGAGCTTTGTTTTCAAAATTCCTTGATGTCCTCTTCTTTATCGGAATATGTAGACGACAACTGTGCGGACATTGAGTATAGTCCGAAAATATGAGCTTCCGCCGTATCGAAAAACTGGAGAGTCCATTAGACTTGGTATCGAACCATTAATTATCCAACAGGATAGTTGTTATATTCAAATTCTCGGATTATCAATGCTTATTCAAATTCTCGGATTATCAATGCTATTGGGAAATTCGGAAAAAAATATCTGAATCTGGGACGGAGAAAGAGAATCATTCGATTTCCTAATATTCGCCGATTTTCAGATGTCGAAATTGGAACAACTATTGTAGTCGATCACAAAAAAATGTTATAAAATTCTGAAAAGCACAAGAAAGAGCTTCGAACCATCAGCCGAAACTCTCGAGAATGTGATCCAAAGAAAGCAGGATTTCGATACCCAACAAAATTCACAATGCTTGTACAGTTCAACTGCGCATTGCCGTTCAGTCCGCAAAGTGCACGCTGATTGCGAAAGAGTGATGCTGCGCGGTTGCGAGTATCCTCAGACAGGGGTGTAGGATCACCCGGGCAGAGGGATCACCCGGGCACCAAGGGCAAAAACCGCCCGGGTGATCCCACATCCCTGTCTGAGGGTACTCGCAACCGCGCCGCATCACTCTTTCACAATCAGCGTGCACTTCGCGGACTGAACGGCAATGCGTAGTTGAACTGTATGGTTGGCATGGACTCTAGTGATACTTTGCGTTCCCCATTTAAGGTTGGCGCAAACTCGGTGCACCTATGTTATAGCTTATGGCACTGAGTTTGCGCCAAACTTCAATAGGAAACGCAAGGTATGACTAGGATCCATGCCGACAATACAGTCTGCAGCAACGGAAAAAAGACGATTGTGCGGTTGCGGATTTCCACTAAGCATATAGTATGTACACTCTATAAAACGTCGTAATTCACATCAATCGAGGCGCGAGCGGCGCGGGCGACGCCTGGGCGTCCGCCTGCCCTCCGCTATCTCACTGTCTCTAACCTCCGCTCCACACCAGCACGTGCAGGAACCATGTGAATTTCGCCGTTTTATAACCTGTAGGTAGCGCCATAATCAACGGCAAAGTTGCAATTTTATTCTGAATTTTGAAGCAAAAAACATCTGGAACGTTGGAAACGGTGAGTTTTCGCCCACACACAAGTATTATCAATATACCTAAAGTCTTTACTATGGATGTATACACGCAGGAATGACGAAAAATAATTTATCTTTGTCAATTAGCTTAAAGTATAAGAAAAGTTGTCTTTACCTCAAATCTCAAAATCATCAAATTTCGATAAAATTTGCATAGGTCTCAAGATCACAATCACAACCGACCTGGGGGCCCCACAAATTCCGGACCCGTAGAGAGGGGGCCGCACCTTACGTGGCCGGATCACAGCGCCATGCCTTAACGGCGGTGTTCACGATAAGAACAGTATTCCAGTTTTCGATGTTTGTGACTAGGCAAGTCCTCAAATTAAAGGATAATAGGGTAACTCCCCAGAAAATTCTCAGAAGCCGGAGAAAAAATTGTTTATACAATCTCTGAAATATTTAATTCCGCCTGTTTTGCGTGTTTCCAGGGACTGCGGACTTTTTAGAATTCAGAAGTCAGAAATGGTTTTGAGCTTCGAAGTTCTTAAGGCCCCCGTCATAGTCGGTGGATCTACTGAGTCCCACCGGGTCGATACGCATCGAATTCGTGGAAGACGGGTGCAAAAAATCAACCCACTGAGTCCGACTGCGACCGTCTGATGCCCACCGCAATCCCCCCGGTCGGTACTGATATTTCTCATGCGTACAAGGGCGGGGCCAATGCACCGACTGAGTCCGACTGAGTCCTACTGAGTCCCACTGAGTCCCACCGAAACCATCCTCACCCCACCCGGTCGATATAGGTGTTTTTCACGTAATTTGGGTGCATTTTTTTCGGCCGACGGCGACCTGCCGAGTCCCGCCGCATCTCGACTCTCGCCGTCTGCGCTCTGCCCCACGTACTGCTGATACGGAAATGAGATTCAGACATGTTGAAAACAAGAAAAATCAGCCACCAAACACGTTCCGATTCACAGCTGAAGTGATAATCGTCACTATCAATTGCGTGTTTCGCAGAGGAGTTGGTTGGCGCTGGGGGCAACCGGACTCAGTGGGACTCAGCAGGTTTTTCCACCCCGGACTCATTCGGACTCAGCAGGTTTTTCGACGAAGTTTGACCGGGGCCTAAGTGAATGACTTTTTTGTTTTCTGTTTTTCGGCAACTGTTCCTCTGGTGAAAAGAACGGTGGACAACTGGGGTCTATCGTAGACGGGTGGGGGGGGGGGCACCCAAGATTAATTTATAGATTTTGAAGAAAAACTCTGATAAAAGATGCCTGATAGTGTTATCAATCGATGTTTTTATAGAAGCTCTATAGGAACATTTCGTTTGGTAGCTTTACCAGTCGGTGGTTCATTTCATTTCTGTCTTGAATGGTGGGTGCCCTCCCCGTCTAGGATAGTGCCGACAACTGTTATATGACGTGGGCGCGGTGATCCAATGTGTCGGTGGATCCATGAGATTTTCACCCAGTTCCTGGCCGTTTTCGTCTCACTTCTGTTCTTACTCGTCTAGGGGTTATTCAAAATGGACACCCATGCAGAACGTATCGTCGATCACTGGATGGGAGGTAGCCGCGGCGCAGCGATCTAACGTGATATGTTTTGGTCGATGTTCATGACTATCATTACCTCCTCGCTTGCGTGCGTGCCACGTGTGTTCGTCGCGGCTACCTCTCAACCAGTGATCAAACATAGGTAGACTCTGTTTCATTCCAAGTGAACTCATGTTTTCGGTTATCACAGCGCGGAGCGGTGGCTTTTTCGTCGAAACCTCCTTATCACTAGTTATATTTCACCGAGGCCCACCGCTCCGCTGCTGGTGATAATCAAAATCGACAGGTCACTACGGATGTAAACTCTGGTACCGCCGTAGTGACCTGTTGAATTCGATTATCACAGCGCGGAGCGGTGGCTTTTTCGTCGGAACCTCCTTATCACTAGTTATATTTCATCGAGGCCCACCGCTCCGCTGCTGGCGATAATCGAAATCAACAGGTCACTACGGCGGTACCGGAGTTTACAAGAACTTACCCAGCGGTAGTAGTGTAGCAAATATTTACGAGTTAGAACCTTGTGAACAAGTTGTGACGGGTTAGATCGAGATTTTATTCTTTTCGCATTTTTGTACTGAAGAGTCGGAATTGACTGAAGTACATTCTATAAATGTACAATTTCGAAAAAAAATGTCGAACGAACGAAAATCGAAATTTTTCGTTCGAGATAATTTCGAACGAACGAAAAATGAAAAAACTCCGTTCGAAACAATTTCGAACGAACTAAATTCGAGAAAATTTTGTTCGACGAAATTTCGAGAGAACGAAATTTGAAAAAATTTCGTTCGACGAAATTTCGAACGAACGAAATTTGAAAAAATTTCGTTCGACAAAATTTCGAACTTTCGAAAAATCTTTCGAAATTTTTTCGAAAATTTCGTTCGTGTACAACTATAGTACATTTCTGCAAGGATGTCCAGATGGCAACACTCCTCTTCTAGAGAGACCCAGTGCTTACGTTTCGGCAAAAAAAGGGTAACTTTTTCATAATTAATGAACAATCCATTTAAAGGCAGCATACACGCTCACAAAAATGGTTGAGATAACAGCATAAATAGAACCGCCTGGCCCCTACCATGCCGTCAACGGCGTTTGAAGCGCTAAAAACCATCCAGGTTGACAGAATTTGAGCATTCCCGTCTCGAATGCCTGTGGAACCCCACCCCTACAAATAACAGAATGAAGAGTGAGGCATGTGGAAGCATTTGATAATTTAGAGCGATAGCACTATATAATGAGAGTCTACGAGAGAAACAGCTTGATTTCCCTGTATATAACTTGTTTACATACCGATTAATTCCCATCCACTTCCAAAAAAGCCCATCTACTCCGGCTGGTTTATAAAATGTAGCATTTCATCAGTAAACAGACATGTTATATTCAGGTAAACCAAGCCGTTTCTCTCGTAGACTCTCATTTGCTAGGGCTATCACTCTAAGCTATCAAATGTTTTCACATGCCTCACTCTTCATTCTGTTATTCGTAGGGGTGAGGTTTCACAGGCTTTCGAGACGGAATGCTTGAATTCTGTCAACCTGATGGTTTTCAGCGCTTCACGCCAAAGTTGACGAGATAGAGGGCCAGGTGTCCCATTTGTGCTGTTATCTCAACCATGTTTGTGAGCGTGTATGCTGCCTTTAACCTGATCATAAACCAAATGGAAAACAAATATTAAAAGAATGATGTCGGCTCCTCCTTGGTCTTAGCCAAGTAGAAGCTGAACAGAGTGTAGAAAATGCACATTCTGCGCTCCAGGGGGCGTTACAAGAGGTTCGTGCACTTTCGCCGTTGCATTATCAAGCATAGTGTGTAATGTGATATTTGAAATACGCTTTCAAGACTTCCGGCAACCGTCGAGACTAACAAATGTTAAGACAATGACGTAAACCAACCATCCCTCTTCATTGAACCGATAAGAATGCTTCAAAGAAACCAACGTGGCATGAAACCCTGTGGATTCTCTCCACAAGTTATTGTAATTACTTTCAAACCCTACAGACGGAACGTGCTTGACAAAATGGGCTATCGTCCTTTGGCAAGTTTGAGAAATTGTGTTTTGATCTACAGTCGGCACGAATCGCTTTGATAATTTGCGTTCCTTATTGTATGTTTGCGCGAAGTCGGTGCACGTATATTATAAAACATGCGCACCGAGTTTGCGCCAACGCTCAATAAGGGACCCAAAATATCAGTGCGATCCATGTGTCCTCTGTTTCGGAGGCGAATTTAGTTTGTTACTTCGTGTGCTTAAGCGAAGCTAGGGTGGAGACAGCGAGAAAGCGTGGTGAGAAAGAGACGCAGCATACGTGCGCACACGCACGCGACCAACGGCAGTAAATTTCTTTCCGAAATAGAGGTTGGACTGTACGCTTCGCTCTACATAAGCAAATATTGGTTGTTGCAAAGTTTCCCGCCAGTTCATTTTGGCGATTTTGAGAACTTTCAGATATCGTTTGAAGGCGCAAATTATTCTCAATCCAAGGCCGTTTTCCACTTGAGCCAGAACCAGCTCATTCTCGGAATAAAGGCGAAAATTCAGTGGTAACCTTCAATACTGAATACCCTTCCGTGCTTCTATTTACCCCAATGTAAACCACCGATGCTGCCATAATTGATGGTATACTTTCGCCGCCTTAGAAGTACATGATAGCGTTCGCGGAACAATTCAGCGGAGTGTAATTATCGTTGATTAGTCAATTATCGATCATTTTTTTCAGAAATCTACAGAAATGAGAACAATTGAATTTTTGAAAAAATGACCGATAATTGAGAAAATAAATACTATTGAAAAAAGACTTCAAAGTTTGGTGACCAAAACTCGTCGTGTAGGGCAGAAAAGGCAAAAATTGCTAATTCACAAAATTAGCAGAAAAAAATCAATAATTGCGCCCCGACGAGATTTTCAGGAAACGCTAACATCAAGTTTTGAGATGGCTCAAATATAGCATCAACTTTGGGAGCTTCGGTGACATACATAAAGGTAAATAGAAGGCATAAAGGTAAAGAATAGATTCGACTTTTTCAGGCTCTGAAGAAGGCGATCTCGCCGAAACGCGTTAGCCTAAATAAAGATCAGTACCAATCTCGAGCAGGCTTCAAGTAATACAGAAAAATTATTAGTAAATAGAAGGGCTCAAAAATGCTCAACATTGAAGATTAGAACTGAACTTTAGCATATATTTGGAGAATGAGCAGGTTCTGCTCCAAGTGGAAGAGAGCGTTAGATTGAGAATAAGTTGCGTTTCCGAACGACATATCGCAATTGGCCAAAACATCATCTCTGAAAGGTTGAAAATCGCCATAAATTGGGAGCTGAACAGAATGACATCCCGACGCGGTGCCGCTTTATGATAGGCTGCCGTATTGATTGCTCACTGCGACCTATCGATACGGTGGCCTAACTACAAGTTCTAGAGGTTAGTGTTCTCCCACCGCCAAGAAATACTGAGGTTTTAGCACGATCTCATCAGATTTTATGTTTTGACATGTTACAGCAGCTATCTGAGGGTAGAAATCTACGAACGTGTCGAAAATATGCGAGAGACAGTGAACGGGTTGAAATTCAAGTTATTTACAGCGGTGGCAAAACACTAACCTTCAAAACCAATAAACGACCGGGAGGTCGCGCCACGCCGCGATGCAACTCTGCTCAGTCCCTTACAGAGGGGAGAAAAAATGAAACCGGACTGACCTTCAGCATGAAAACACCATGGCTGCTTTCTCTTCAAAAACCCGCGTTGTATACGGAACATTAATGGATCCATGATAGAAACTTGGGGAGGGAGAAGCTTCACCCACGTGCTGTGAAGAATGAGTGATGTAATAGACAGATAGCATCATGAGAAAGTAGGAGAAGAGGGCGTCTGTCAGTATCAACAACATGTCTGCAGACGCGGTCGTGCACTTCATTGTTGACTCGAATGGTAGATTTCGAGCAACCTTCTAGTTTTGGTAAACAAATTTCCATAGAAATCAAATTTCGACTCACGAACAGAACACTTCAACGCGAGAAGACAGACCGGCGATCAATCTGCCAAAAGCTGGCATCTCGCGCAGCAATTTTTTTATGGAAGATTAAGGTGTATTTATGAGGCGATTACCCTGATTATGTGAGGCAACAATACGGTATTTCTTCTGGCAAGCGTTCCAGAAAATTATGCCAGATTTCGCCTAAAATTTCCAGAAGGGGGGAGATTTGGGGTGCTGCTCACGAACCTGAGGTTTATTTGTCGATTTTTCCACGTTTTCGACTTTATTTGTTCAAAGCTTCCCATTGGGGAAAAATTCTGGGCAAGACGCGACTTTCGACAGTTATAAGAATATTACGACAGAATTGACTCAGGTTTCTCTCTCTCTGGACCTCATTTGGAGTGCTCAAAGGCACAGTCCAAGCTCAGGGGTAATTTTTGATATTTTGGTCCGACTGCCGTGAAGCCTCCCATGCGCGAAATCTCAATTCTATCAAATAAACGAAAAAAGGCGAGGAAAAAGTCGACCACACCCCCAGTGAAGAAAAAATGGGTAACGCTCACTGACAATTTCTCGACCTCAATAAGAACAAAAGCTGAGGTGGATTTTCAGCGAAATCTAAGTTCTCCCATGGGTTGTTGGTCTAGCTTTATATTTCAACCTACTCCAGCGCGATGGCCCCAAATGACGTGAAAATACAGGACCGAAACAACTCGTCCACAAAATTTTTGGTCTGCAGAATGACAATCTTGGAGAGGCCATAATTCCATTCGTAGTGAGTTCTGAGCGCTTCTAAAGACACCATTGTGCTCAGGGTAACATTCTTCCAATCTGAGCAGAAAAACTGAAAAACGATTCAGAAAAACTGAAAAAACGATTCAGAGGTTGGTTGAACTGTGCCTTTGGACTGTGCCTTTAAAGGCACAGTCCAACCTCAGGGGTAAAATTTGATATTATAGTCCACCCACCGTGAATAAAAACCCTGCCTAGCGCGAGATCTCAGTTCGTTCGGATAAGCGAGAAACCGCAGGGAAAAAGTCGGCCCCGCCCACAACGCCCCAAAATCCTAATCGGGCACACCGCTCCGGAAAACGAACCAAAAGCTTTGCTATTGAACATTTAGCCTTTGAGCTTAGCCACACATAACAATGTTTCCGTTTGCAAGGGTTTCGGTTGCCTATTTGGGGCGAAACGCTTGATTATGTTTTTAGGGTACTGGGGGCCGGGCTGACTTTTTCCCTGCAGATTCTCACGTATTTCATCGATTTAAGATCTCGCGCTTGGCAGGGTTGCCGTACACAGTGGGGGGACTAAAATATCAAATTTCAACCCTGAGGAATTTATCCATTTGTGACAGCATACGGTAGATTGCGGTGGGTTTACGATAGTTTGGTCAAAGTTTCAAATTTCGCTCAGATTTCTCTGCGGGGTTATGCGTGGCGCTGGATCCGAACCAGGGATGTGCGGCGATTGCCGTTTGCCGGCCATTTTTTGGACTTTTTTTGCCATTTTGTTTGCCGAAATTCTTGCTATTTTGCCGGCAAAACATTGAAAGGAAACGCCACCTATGTTCGCGGTCATGGAGGCACTAGGGATAATCCGATTATCCGTTGTTCGCTTAACCGTTATCCGGGGTTCTGACTTATCTGGGGTGGTAGTAAATGCGTTTGAAAACGCGAGTTTACTCGCGGTAAGCTGCAGCTAAACGCGAGCTTTATACTTGACGATTTTCAGGAAATGGACCAGACATTGCTGAAACTGCGCACTCGCATGCCACGGCCACTAGATACGCTTAGTGTGAAAAAAATTCCCAAGAATAGGTTCATTCTGTCATTTTTAGAGAAATATTGATTTAAAAAAAATTCTCAAGATTTTTCGAACATTTTTCACCTCACGGTTCGCACAGAACTGCAACTTAAAGGCACAGTCTAACCTCATAATCGTTCTCTGGTTTTCTTTCTTATTTTGGAGAGAATTTCGGGCTGATTACAATAGTGTCTCTAGAATCGCTCAGAACCCTTTACAAACGGAGTTATGACCACTCAAAGATTGTGAATTCGGACGGTAGGAAATTTATGGACGAGTTGTCTCGGGCCTGATTTTCCAGTTCGTTCGCAGCCATCGCGCAGGAGCAGATCACAATGTGGAGCTAGACCGATAACTAATGGAAGAACGTAGATTTGGATCAAAATCTATTGCGCTTATCTTCGCTATTCCGACCGGAAGCTTTGAAGAGGGTGGAGCCAATAGGTGCCGATTTGGGGGGGGGGCGGAGAGAGTGGGTGCTCGATTTTTCTCGCTTACTCTGAAGAGTTGAGATTCCGCGTTTGGCAGGGTTGTTACACACAGCGTCAAGGCCACAATATCAAATTTTACCCACGAGCTTGGACGCCGCAGCGACAGCAACGCGGAGCCGCAGCGGCACTCCGCAACGGCACTACCGCGAAGCCGCAGATGCACTAACGCAGAGGCGCAGCGGCACTAATGCGGAGCCGCAGCTGCACTAGCGCGGAGCCGCAGCGGCACTATCGCGGGGACGCCACAACATCGCCGCTGCGACTCCGCGATAGTGCCGCTTCGTTGCCTGTAGGAAGCCGTTCTTTCTCGCGAAGCCGCAGCAGCGATTTTTTTGATTTCCATGAGGTACCAAATGTCTTGTTTTTGTTCATGTGATGCTTTGAGATGGAACTAGTCCCTAGAATTGGAATTGTCAGAATGTTGACATAAGTATTGAAAAAAAAAGAAAAAAAAAGCGGAGCGGCACATGTGAATAACTTTTGGGTCGATCTAAAGAATGAGGTTTTCTGCCGTTCGCCGGCCGCTTTTGGGATTTTCTTGCCGATTACCGTTTGCCAAAATCTGAAAATCGTTTGCCATCCCTTATCCGAACTCGATGTCCATTTGTCGATTTTCAAAGTATTAAGGTAGGCGTCGCCCCTTGACGGCATGGTGCTCACCAAAATCTAAAGTTAACTTTAAAATTTCGACAAACGGACACAAGAATCGTTTTTCCGCATGCTCAATATCCCCTACATCCGAATTCCGAGCTAAATTCAATTTTTCCAGACGCCCTAGAATTGCCTGACCTTACAATACCACTCGTAGGATTTGGTCCGAAAGCGAGCGAGATCGGGTTCTTGCGTCTTTTTTGTATAACTCGCTTTCAAGTCAACCTTGAGCGAAACTAGGAAGATATTCATGATCCAGGCGTTGAGGGCTATCCAAAGGTATAACCATTGTCGAGAATCTGTGAAGAACCATGAAAATTTCGCAATCAACTAATTCTCTAGATACGGTAGACATAAGGAAACGCAGATGGAGACGATAGCTCCCCATCCGTCATGGTAACGTAATCACAAATCTGGCTTACAGCGCAACTTTTTTATTCTCAATAAAACTACCACAAAGGTTAAACTAATGGGCAGCCCTCGGCGCAAGGATCATGAATATCTTCCTAGTTTCGCTCAAAGTTGAGTTTGGAGCGAGTTATACAGAAAAGACGAAAAAAAAAAACGCGAAAACCCGACCTCGCTCCTTTTCTGACCAAATCCTACGAGCAGTATTGTACCTTTTCGCGAATTTGAAAAACGCTTATAAGTTGTAGGGACTAGCAGCTCGGGACGAAATACCAGGCGGTTTTACTTTAGAGGCCAAAGAGATGCTGGCAAAGTAAATCTTTTTCGTAGATGCGTTTAACGCTCTAAACACTGCCCTTGTCAGACGTGCAGTCGACACGAAACGCACTGTCCGTTGTAGTTCCATGGGCGCGACGCCTCGCACACTCGCGCAAACTAGGACAAAACTCTGAATCTCATCGGTCAACGCTAGCAGTTCTTATTCTTTTTTTCTTCTTCTTCTTCAGCATTTGTCCCGCATTTTAGCAGGGTCCGCTCTTCTCGAACGTTGCCGCCATTTGACCTTGTCATTGGCGTTGTCAGGATGGAGGCCTGCAAATTTCATATCGTTGTGCAAGACATCCAGCCATCTCTGCTTAGGTCGTCCTCTTGGTCGCTGGCCCGTCACTTGGAGCTGCATAGCGCTTTCGCTATCGAGTGTTCGCAGAACGTGCCCATACCATCTTAGGCTATTTTCGCGAAGTTTGTCCGAAATGGGCGCGACACCGAATCTTTCACCCACATCTTCATTCCGAACTCGACCCAATCGGGTCAATCCACCACTCCACCTGAGCATCTTCGTTTCCATGTTATCCAATGACCAAGGAAGCAGAACGACGCCGCGCCGTCGTTCTGCTTCCTTGGTTATTGGAGAACACTCTGTGCCATACAGTGCGACGGGCCTCACAACCGAACGATAAATCTTTGACTTGAGCCTGTCGCAAACCTTTTTATCACAGAGCACTCCACTCGCGGTACACCACTTCAACCAAGCAGCATTGATGCGTGCGTCGACTTCAGCCGTCAGCGTCCCATCATCGCAAAGCGTTGATCCAAGATATCGAAACGTATGCGCTTTTGGCAAGACTATGTTGTCGACTTGGATGGAATCGTCACAACTCGCATTTGTCATGTATTCGGTTCTTTTTATTGAGTCGTAAGCCGAATGCTGCCAGTCTGTCGTGCCAAGCTTGAACTTGTGCTGCTTGAGATTTCCTTTGCTGTCTGAGGTGAGCATCACGTCGTCAGCATACAACAGTGTCCAAGGTGCTGAACTCTGCCAATCTCGTGTGATGACATCCATGATGACAATGAAGAGCAGAGGGGAGAGGGCGGAACCTTGATGAACTCCAACAGTGATTCGAAAAGGCCTTGATGTTACTGCCGCGGATCGTATGCAAGTTAACGTGTCCACGTACAAAAGCTTCACCCAATCGATCAATTTTTCGGGGACATCTCGGCTACGCAGAGCATACCATATTACTTCGTGAGGGACTCTGTCGAACGCTTTCTCGAGATCAAGAAAGGCGAGGTGAACAGCTTCTCCTTTTTCACGATGCTTTTCCACAAGAAGTCGGGTCGCATGGATAGCGTCGACGGTGCCGCAGTTCCTGACAAAACCACACTGATTTACGCTCAGCTCAACGACATCACGTATTCTTCTATCCAGAATCCTCTCGAAAATCTTCATTGTATGGCTAAGAAGTCGGATGGGCCGGTAGTTGCAACAGTCCTTTCTTCTTGAAGATCGGGACTGTGGTGCTTGACTTCCAGTCTGAGGGAACCTTGCGCTCAGTCACAATGCGGTTGAATAACAATGCAAGCCAGGCAGTTGGGTTCCAGCTTCGACTCTTCCATAACTCGGCGGCAATATCATCAGGTCCGGTAGCTTTGCCATTCTTCATCGCTTTCAGAGCCTCTGCTACTTTGCTCGCTGTGATAGGCGAGACAGCCCCATAAACGGGAAGAGCACGAGGTAACGGGGGATGCGAGAACTCTTCTGTCGAAACCGCTTCAAAGTACTGCCGCCACCTTTCCTTCGCCTGCTCAGCATTCGATAGCAGCCGACCATGTCCATCGTTTATCCCAACAAACTTCTCTATATCCTCCGTCTTTCGGTTTCTCGACCTGACGAGCCGGTAGAGATCGCGCTCGCCCTCTCTCGTGTCAAGCTTGCGATATAAAGCTTCGTATCGTTCGGTCAACGCTAGCAGTGCGATGGTTATTTCCATCTACGGCGAGAAAGCAGAGGCGAAACGGAAATTTTAGGGGTTGTCGAAGGTCCTCTATCGATTGAATCCACTTCCACAGTTTTTTATTGATTTTTACGAAAAATCCATGAAATCGATAATTCCAGAAAATCGATAAAGTTCCACGGCAGTGAGTTCAATTGATAGAGGACCCTCAAACACTCATGACTGTCAAATTTGACCGCTGATTTTCTTCGATAAAGGGAGATACCATCACACTGACAGCGTTTACCGATGAGATTCAGAGGTTTGTCAAACTAGGTGTACGCAGCGTATGGTTCACCAAGTTTACCGAGTTTGCGCCATGGTGCAAGGGGATCGCGCCAAACGAACCAAGCGGTCATTCTGATCCGTGTCGACTGTAAACTTTCGTCATCGGCGGCAAGCCACCAAACTCAGCCAAATGAGAGATCAGCTCAGCAGCTACCATTTCTTAGAAGAGAGCAGTATATAATTAAGATACCCTCGATGAGAGGAAGAGAGCAGAAAAAATCCGAAAAAATGAGAGGAAAATTGAAGGATCGAGAGAAAGATAGGAAATAGAGAGATTGCAAGGATAATACTAGGATAGAGAGGGGGGAGAAAGGTGCAGATAAAGAGAGTTGGAAAATACAGGAGCTAGAGAGCTACAGTAGGGTAATCGGTAAGAGCAAAATGGCCAAACAGCGCTATGAGATGGGTCAAGAAAAGAGTAGAGGTGAAAAGGGAGATATGCGACTTGAAGGAAGAAAAAACCGCCGATGGGTAGAGCTAGAAAGAAAAAGGGCAATTACATTACTCGAGAAGAAAGGGGGGAACGGGAGCTAAAAAAAGCTAGGAGAGTTAGGTACGGATTCGAGGAGCGCTCTGGAGAGGAGAGCCAAATAATCAAACAGAGACTAGAGATAGAGATGAAGAGAGGAGAGAGTGAGAGAGAGGAGAGAGAGAGAGAGAGAGAGAGAGAGAGAGAGAGAGAGAGAGAGAGAGAGAGAGAGGATGAAGCCAGGATAAAAGCTGAAGCAAAAAGTTTAGAAGAGAATTATCCAAAAGTTAGGAACATCAACTGTTTTGATAAATGAGATTTGCAAAATACAGGAGCTAGAAAGAGCTAGAGAAGGGTAATTGATAAGAGCAAAAGTCACGCGGCGCTGAGAGATGGGCCAAAGAGGAAACAAAATGATTGAAGCGGAATGAGGGAAGAAAAACCGCAGCAGTAGAGAGAGATAGAGAGAAAAAATAGCAACAGATAGTATAGTGAAGGCAAATGACAGAGAATGAGAGACCCAGAAAGCTAGAGAGTGATAGAGAGAGCTAACTGTGAGGAGAACTTCTGAGGAAGGAGGATAGGAAGGGGGGGGGGTTAGAGGGAAACAAAGTTAGACAGTTAAATACTAAAGACACGTGAGGAACAGAGACAGGCAAGAAAATGGATGAACAGCTTGTGAAGTCATCGAAGGCAACAAACTCTAGCAGGAAAACGAAAAACCAAATGAAAATGCGATGGATTCACGTGGGTGAAATCTAGAAATAGCCACAGAAAACCGACAAGACAGCGGTGAAACCAGCTGATCCGGGGAACACACTTGAAAATTTAACCAGGTCGGTTTGAAGTAGGTGGAACTTAGGAATGTTTTGAACCAACATGAGGCCATTTTAGATTTTTTCTGGAACCAAAACTGGTACTTTGGGCCCGATTCATCAATGAAAAAACGGTGCGTTAGAGGCACATGACACCCAGAAAATTATTTTATGTTTTATCCTCATCTTGCAGAGGGTCACACTGATCACAATGGTGTTTCTGAAACCGCCCAAGACCCCCCGGAGATATGGCTTCTCGAAAATGCCTGCATTTTTACCGCAAAAATTTGATGGACGAGTTGTCTCAGGCCTGTATTTCTCTTGATTCGCAGTCGCGGCACGAGAGCAAAACAAGATAAGGAGATAGATCAGAAAGGGAGTAAAGAACGGCGACTCGATTGAAAATCATCCATACATCTAGCCGCCATTGGGATCGAAAATCAGGAAGGGGGCCGAGCCTGTGGTGGTGGCTGGAGGGGGTCGGGCCCGTGGCGGTCGCTTATATCTGACTAGTTTGGAGGAATTGATATCTGGCATTTGGCACGTGTTATACAAGTGGGGTCTTCTACACAATTACACGAAAATCTCAAAATTCATATCTGAGGGTGTACTGTGCCTTCGAGGCCAATCAGAATGACGAGATAGTTGTTCACCACAGGGTGCTGGAGAGAGTGGGGGTAATATCTACCTTCAACCCCTGAGTTCATCGTTGGAGAACCCGGCGGCATATGAACAATCTCCCCATGCGAAAATTTCAAAATTTGAAACAAAAGCAAGATCATTCTATCAAGTGCGTGTAAGTACAAAGGGGAACGATAATTAGTTTCAATAACCGAAAAAGAAGAGGAAAAGAGGTGCATTCTCATCCGGAAAACAGGTACATGTGCATTTGACGAATTCAGAAAAAAAGGGCAATTACATGCAGACTAAATAGACTGTTTATACAAGACTTGAACAAATGGAAACATTAGTGCAAAACGGTCAAAATAAAACCACGTCAACAAGCTTATTAACAGTGATAGGGGAAAAAGAATTCTATGTTCTCCTTAACAAAATAATTAAGCTTCACTCTTCTGTAGCGTCTCCCATTTGCTGGGCGTATACGCTTGAATGGTCACAGCGTGAATTTGTGGCATAACGTCAGCGATCGAATCTTGGACAAGCCTAAAATCGAAATATGCTTTTCGAACAGAAAAGATAACCCAATCCACACAAAACAGTTAACCGAATAAAGCCAAGTGCTCTACAAAGCAAGAAAAATGTTCAGTGTACACTGACATCTTAGGGTGTTACCAAACCTAGTCTCTTACCCTACCAATAACTAACCCGCAACAAACAACCGGGATGAATTGCGTGATAACACGAACCGCATTCTGGGCTACTGCAGGTATACGTCATAATGAGAGTACCACTGAGCCTTCGGCTATTTAAGAGCGTCAAAGCACTATGAAGCCGTCCACTAGCATTTGCGGCTCACGGTCACAACACCAAAGAACCAGGCCATTCAATCGTAGCAACTATTTCACTGCCACCATAATCTACGTGCTTTTGTTCCGACAAAGGAACTACTATTAGTCAGCCTGGCCATTCCAAATGAAATGTACTTCTGTAGAACCGTTTTTGACGCAGAATCCGATAATGGTCTTCGCTCCTGCCTAGAACCACTCCGAAAAAAAATTATAGGCGTTTTTCACCAGATTCTCGAACCCATAGTACCTTCCAAAAAGCGCATTAGTCTTCGGAAAATCCGGAAGCGGACCTCATAATTGTGTTCAGCGTCCAAAACAACCCCTTGAGCACATTTTGGATTAAGGCACATTTTCCGAGCTTTGCACAGATTGATAGCGTTTTGGGCTTCCGGATTTTCGGTTGGGCGTTTCTACCAATTACAGGGCTCTGAAAGCGTGAAAAAATGTTCCAGATTTGACTTAAAATCCTTCTAGTTGGGTTATTTGGGGCGTTGATCACACATCTGGGGTTTATTTGTCGATCGTCCAAAGTTTTCGACTTGAATCGCTTAAAGCTTCCCATCGCGGTAGAAATCGATGGCAAATCGCGACCTTTGACGAATCCCGGTAGGCTAGGATAGATATGGCTCAAATTGTTTCTCTGGGGATTATTTGGAGTGCTGAGCACGAATCTGAGGTGCGTTTATCGATGTTCGACAGATTACAGTAGATTAGGGCGAACATAGAGTGGTTTGGTCAGTCTCAAATTTGAGTCAAAATTTGTATGCTGGAGTTATTTGAAGTGGTGAATACGAATTCAATGTCCATTTGTCGATTTTCGAAATGCTAAGGTAGGTTTTACCTCTAAGTGGCAAGGTACTTACCGTAACCTCCAGTAAACTTCAGAATTTCGACAAACGGACTCCAGATTCGTGTTCAGCATACGTGACTACCCCTCCATACAAATCTTGATCAGAATCCGAAATTTTTTCACAAAACACCCAAAAAATTTCATGGGCTTTGAGAAACAACTATAACTCTTTTCAGAGTTGCTTTAGGCAGCTGCGAAAACTACAATCGGATTCTACGTCGAAAAGCATTCTAGAAAAGTCCTTTCCATCCGGAATGCCCAGTCTGACTAGAAGTGGTTCCTTGTGAGCAAGGTGCTATTCACCGAAAACTCACCACAACAAAAGTGCAAGAAGCAAGTTTTGCGAGTTTTTTTGGAAACGCTTCTTCTCGGAAAGCTGCCGCGAACATCAGCAGATTTCAAAGCCTCCTTTGACAATGAACACTTCGAGTGAATTCTGTTGTGCTACAGTGGTTGCTAAACCTCACTCATGCCCAGACAGCCACACCACGTCGCCGGGTGCCGTTAGCTGTCAGAGTCAAACATGTCAGTTTTACTCAATCCGCGGTAAATGCATAAATTTCAATTTGAATAACAAATATCTTTCCTACAGCGATACTCAACTTGGCATGTTGAAGAAATAAGTTCATTGCGTGAAATTCAGGAACAGTCTTCTAACAACGACTTGCTTTAGGGATACCAACGGTGAGACTAGCCCACCTGTGGCATTCCAAAACTCTCTTCCCGTTGAATTCATCGGACACGACCACAAGACGGAATTTCGCACCACATCCGTCTGACTCGTCCACTACTTCCTAAAGCAAGTGATTTTGCGGCGAGTTAGACACCGGTAAGAGTATGTCTTCAGATTCTGTCGTTCAATTCATGCAGCCAGTTCAAAGGCCCTGCATAAGAGGAACTAAAGATACAACTATGCGCGGAAGCCTTTTCTTACAAGATAATACTGGCCACAGTCGAACTTCAAAGGATTAGTTAGCTCTTCCTAGTCAATAAAATCAACTTGTGCGGCACATTATGGGCTTTCGCATTGTTTTCGGAGGGCCTGGTTCATAGTCGACCAAGCAAATTTTCCTTCAGGGGAAAGACGCATCTCTGACTGTTCTCCCACAACTATTAGATTCGCTTGTCGGGGTCAAACCGACCGTTGTGTGGGACATTAGCGGAGCTAATATGGTAACCTCCCTTCGGAAATTTTTACGAGTCCGCAGAACTTTCGTATTTGAGCCAAAGAAGTTACTACCCCAAGACCTCTCTAAGTTTCCATTTTTGGAATGAAGCTTCTACGACCACCCCTCTCACCACCAAATGGGGAACTACACAACCGCTCTTGAACCTGTCCATGTGCCGGACTCAGTCCTCCCTCGATACACTACTTTCAATTCACGCCCACCCATAGTAAACTCTGGTACCGCCGTAGTGACCTGTTGATTTCGATTATCACAGCGCGGAGCGGTGGCTTTTTCGTCGGAACCTCCTTATCACTAGTTATATTTCACCGAGGCCCACCGCTCCGCTGCTGGTATTGATCGAAATCAACAGGTCACTACGGCGGTACCAGAGTTTAGCTACTCTGAAGCGAATACAGTGCGGATCGAAACTATAAAGGCGCTCTATTTTCTGAAGATACGAAGTCTCGCAGGTTGTTGTGATATGAGCCCAGTACAATACTGGAGCAATCTCCAACCACGAACTCCGGCATAATCATAACCTCCCCCTTAGTTCTCAGTATGAGCAGTTTTTCGTTTCCCCCTTTGTATTAAAACTATAAATGCACTATGGGGATAGCTGTTTTTTGACGATATGCCCAATCTCAGTCCTCCATTATTCACTAAAGTATGCCTTGTTCCTGTTTTCTGACAAATTCGATTTTCCGTTTTCTGATTTTTTGAAAATTTCCACACTTCTGGTCGTCATCAGAGTCCAACAAGAGTTTATGATAAAAAACCAATTGTGGGTTCAACATAAAGAAAAGCCTGATATCCCTACCACATGAAAAGGTTTCAGCTTGTCGGAAATCCTTTGTCGAACGTCTTCTTCCGAAACCATGACTAGAATGCACTGAACTAAAATCACATTCAAATCCTAGCAATATACGAATTCAGAATAATAATTAAATAGAAGGGATGTGCTGCACTTTAAAGTGGACAAAAACACAATCGTTAAGCAAATTATTTATTCACACCAAAACCACAAATTACTTTGTGGAAAAAACAATGATAACCGGGAAACACAAGTGCTAACATAACGTTAATCATTTTTAGCAAAAGAAATTTCATGTAATAACAATTTTACTAACATAGAGAAAGTAAGATTAATAACCTGAAATTCTCCATACCAGCATAACATTCAATATAAATATTCTCAACCGGAAGATGAACTGAGCAGAAAAAGCCCAGAGAAGAGAGAATTTCGATTAAAAAAAGTCTTATTGCGTATCAGTAGAATTCTGAGAAAGCGTGCACTTGTGATGCAAAAAAGTGATATCTATGAAGGCAATCGTGAATTGAAAGGTCGAATTCTTTTAGAAAACTCTGACTACTCCAAAAACAGAAGAAAATGATTTGCTTACAAATCACCGGAAAGAACACACTGGGAAACTTATTTTCTGCCAAAACAAAGCAGAATTCACCCAAAAAAAAGGAAAATAACAGCGATGCTAACGGTCTGCAAAAAACTCAAAATTTCCATGATCTCAGTTGAAAGCTCGGTCACTGAAACACAGAGAAGAACACAGCGAGGGAACAGGAGGCTCAAATTCAACTTCTATGCCTGGAACAATTTGGCACGACGAGCTTTCTCCTCTTCTGCTTCTCGCTGCTTTTTTGCTTCCAATTCCGCTGGATCAGTTGTCCTCGGCTTCAAGACCAACCGTGGACGCTCAGGATGTTCTACTGAAAAACAATGAGTGAGCATTACGAAAAAAGCGGAACTCAATTGAGTGCATATTTTGTGTTGAAGACAAGGTCCAACAAGAACGATTTTCGCGCTTTCTGCTATTTTTCCTGACTTTTTTCCGATGAACGGGCTATCAGCTCTACCGAGGGCATTGCCGGGAACTTCAGGCCTTACTGCTGCAAATGGGTATAGATCGATTAGTCTTCTTTTACCACTCACCAAAGTCGCTCACAAGGGAAGTGTTTAGAGCGGTAAACGCGGCTCTCTCCGCTCATTGATTTCGGCTGCCTGCACTCATTGATCATGTCAATCAGGAAGGAAGGTCGTTGAGTGTGGCGGCTTGGTGTAGTGGATAGCGATGTGGACTCTTGAACATGTGATGCTGAAGGTTCGATTCCGCACCTGTGTGGCTTTTCTGCAATTGCATTGGAATTCTGTATTCTACGTGAGTACACCGCCTTTGATTTTGTTTTAGCGTTTTAAAGCCTTTTTAATCACCCTGATATCCCATGGGATGATTCACGAATAGTAGACCACATGAATTTACAATCGATAACAGCGATAAGAAACTTATTTATTGTTTCTTTGTTTTTTTGTCAATTTGAGAACCAATGATAAACTGGCACATAGTGTTGGAAACATAAAGACTATTCACAGAAGGGGCAGCGGATGAAGGATAACGAAATAAGGATTACGAAATATGGATAATGTGTGACAAGGTAAGTGTTTTATTGTTAGTGATAAAAGCATATGCGAAAACGACTAGTATTGTTAGTATCTCTTGTGGCTCAATAGTAGAAGTGCGCAGTATCTGACTCCGAGCCGCAGGTTCCAAGAAGTTATGAGCGTTTTTCAAGCTTTGCGAAAAGGTAAGGGTACCCATCAGGAATTTTTTTGGGAGTTTCAAAATTTTTTTTCGAATATTGCTCAAAACTTGTATGTAGGGGTAATCTAGGGTGGTGAACACGAATTTAGAGTTTATCTGTCGATTTTCCAAAGTTTTCGACTAAATTCGTTCAAAAGCTCCGATCGGGGGAAAATTTAAGGGCAAAATGTGACTTTTGACGATTTCCGGAACGCTACGATAAAAATAGCTAAAAATGTCTCTCTAAGGGTTGTTTGGAGTGCTAAACGAAAATCTGGAGTCCGTTTATCGATTTTTGACAGATTACGGTGGATTTACAGTAGTTTGGTGAAAGTCTCAGACTTGATTTAAAATTTGTGTACGGGGGTTATTCGGGGTGGTGAACAAGAATTTAACGTCCGTCTGTCGATTTTCACAGTATTAAGATGAGTGTCGCCCCTTTAATGACATGGGACCTACCGTAACCTACAATAAACCTCAGAATTTCGAGAAACGGACTTCAGATTCGTGTTCAGCACCCTAGATTACCCCTACATACAAGTTTTGAGCAATATTCGAGAAAATTTTTTGAAACACCCAAAAAATGCCTGATGGGTACCCTTACCTTTTCGCAAAGCTTGAAAAACGCTCATAACTTCTTGGAACCTACGGCTCGGAGCCAGATACTGCGCACTTCTACTATTGAGCCACAAGAGATACTAACAATACTAGTCATTTTCGCAGATGCTTTTCCCACTAGCAATAAAACGCTTACCTTGTCACACATCCATATTTCGTTATCCTTATTTCGTTGTCCTTCATCCGCTGCCCCTTCTGTGAATAGTCTTTATGTTTCCAACACCATGTGCCAGTTTATCATTGGTGCTCAAATTGACAAAAAAAAACAATAAATAAGTTTGTTATCGCTGGTATCGATTGTAAATTCATGTGGTCTACCATTCGTGAATGATCCCATGTGATCACAGGGTGTTTAAAAAGGCTTTAGACGGTAAAACAAAATCAAAGGCGGTGTATTCACATAGAATACAAAATCCCAATGCAACTGCAAAAAAAGCCACACAGGTGCGGAATCGAACCTTCAGCATCACATGTTCAAGAGCCCACAGCGCTATCCACTACACCAAGCCGCCACACTCAACGACCTTCCTTCCTGATTGACACGATCAATGAAAGGAGGCAGCCGAAATCAATGAGCGGAGAGAGCCAAACTTTGCCGGCTCGTAGCTCCTCGGAATCAACAGCTCGGGGCTGGATATTTCACATAGTTACTATAGAGGACCAAGAGAAACTGACAGTGCATACCGTTTCCGTAGGTGCGTTTACCGCTCTAAACACTTCCCTTGTCAGAAATCTGTCGTCAAGGAGCTCCCTGAGCATAACAAACAGCAGCTCCAATATGGGTTCCGCAAACTTCACTCCACCACCACGGCGCTGCTGGAGATTGTGAGCTATGTTTTGAATGGTTTCAACGCCAAAAAACCTCAACACACTGTGGGAGTAGCCCTTGACCTCACAAAGGCTTTTGACACCGTCAGCTTGGGTACTTCGTCTGAGAAGCTATTGAGATCCACCACCCCGGCTTCACGCAAGATCAATAGCTACCTGATCGAGCTGAAGAGCTTTCTCGATAATTTGACGCTCACTGTCTCTGCAGCTAAATCATCTGTATCTGTTTTCTCCACTGCCCCTAGAGAACGCTTCTCACCCAGTTGTGAACTGGGAAGACGCTCGTCTGCCTGCCGTACGTTTCCCGAAGCTACTCGGCTTAGTATTGGGTCCTTCGCTGAAGTTCCACAAAAATACTGAGCAGAAACAGGCTAAAGTGAAGGGAAAGCTAAACGTCTTACGAGCTCTGGGAGGTACGTCGTAGGGAAATAGCAAGGAGACAATTTTGATCACATACAAGGCAATCCCGCAGCCGGCGTTGGAGTATGCTGCACCGGTATGGCAACACATAATATCGGATTCATCGTGGATAAAGATGCAGCGGGTCCAAAATGCAGCTCTTCGGATTGCCACTGGGAATGCTCACAGCACTCCAGTGGAGCATCTTCAAGCTGAAGCCCGTACTCTGCCTGTTAAGGAGCACTGTCAACTTCAAGCGCAGCAACTGGTTATTAATATCGTCGAGCAGCCTGATCACCCATTAAATGGATTATGAATCCTGTGTGTGAGAGAGAGATATCAGAAGGCCTTTTGTGTATGCTCCCTAGAAAGTCAATATACAACGGTGGAATGACTCCCAACTGGATCGTCTGCGTCTTTTACGTGCGGAGCACACCAAGTTCGTCAGGGATCACTTGAGTAGGATGGCCGTCCACTCCATATTGGGGATAGTACCACCTGAAGTCAGCAACACCGAGATGGAACTCGGTAGGCGGGTAAGAAGTACTCTTGCCTCTTTACGCTGCGGTCATTCCGCTATGCTTATGTCATACTTGCATAAGAGCGATTACTGTAAGCCTGACGAGTGCCCAGATTGTGGTAGCAGTGGCCACACGACAGCGAACCTATTCGACGCTGTCTTGGATCGTCAACGTTGGGCGACGTCGAAGCTCAATCGCGTCAGACTACTGCAAATGGAGCACACCCGATTCGTCAGGGAATACCTTTCCAGTGCTCCCCTAAATCCAATACTTGGTGACGTGCCCCCCCCCCCCGATCGATGGCAGGGAATCAGACCTACCCAGACGTACACGCGTCATCCTGGGAGGTCTACGATGTGGACACTCCTCATACCTCAAGGCCTTCGTCCATAAGTTCGACTCGTCGATCCCTGACGATGTCCTGACTGCCCCAACCCAGGGCATGATTCATTTCATTTATTTTCATGTCCTGCAAGGATGACTTCTCTAACAGTTATGGATATGTGGAAGAGCCCGTGCGATGTATGGTCCATCACTGATCGAGAGATCGCCGCGTCGAACACAATTGGCACGCACGCAAGCGAGGAGGTAGTGATCCCATCACTACCTCCTCGCTTGCGTGCGTGCCACATGTGTTCGACGCGGCGCTCTCTCGACCAGTGATCGACGATAGAGTGTTGCCCGAATATTTGTTTATTCGAATAATTCGAATAATCGAATATTCAAAGAAGTGGAATATTCGTTTATTCGAATATTCAAAGAAGTGAAATATTCGGTTAACTCGAATATTAGGCACGAATAGTTTGAATATTCGACAAGATCGCACTCCATTTCGCGCTGCTTTTACATTTCAAACTTCTTAGCCTAATGACTAATGACTCCTAATTTCTCAAATACAGTTATAGCAAGTATTTACAATATATTAAATCGCTCGTAGGATCTTGTCAAAACGCTAGAAATGCCCATCTCACTTTCAGTTATAGAGAAAAGTTCAAATCTTGAGCGACGCGTAAGTATAGCAACACTTGAGTTAACTGCCAATTTCTCACGATGATTCCCAGAATGAGCCATTTTCATGTTTCATCAAACTGGTTCGAGGTGATGCTATTTGTCTACTTTCCCGGTGGACTTCACCTAAATTCTGAAGGAAAAGCCTAAGTTCTCTCCTTCCATAATGGTGGATTTGGAATTCGATGGTTTCCAGCCACCTATAAGGACCAGCTGGATTTAGTTTAAAGGTAGCATACACGCTCGTAAACGTTATTGAGATAACTACGGAAATATAATGGCATGGCTCAGAACACAACGCCTACGCATTTTGAAGCGTCAAAAACGACCCACAATGACGCTACACGACTGAGAAGTTGGCCCCGCCGCTGTATCTACCCACCCCTTGTAATTGCGTCCTCCTTCAAAACAGGGGTGCTGGGCCATTGTGGCCGTCGGTGACATTTGTGGGTGGTACAATAGGTATGATAGGTAAACCACAAACGTCGCCGACGGTGGAAATTGACCAGCACCCCTGTTTAGGAGGACGCGAATACGGGGTCCTGGGAGATACAGGTGCGGGGCCGACTCATCAGTCGTGTAGCGTCACCTTGAGTCGTTTTTGACGCTTCAGAATGCGTAGGCGTTGTGTTCTGAGCCATAGTATTCAATTTCCGTAGTTAGTATCTCAACCACGTTCACGAGCGTGTATGCTGAATTTAGGTGACAAAAGCGCAGCCGGTTCAATTACCCAAGTATGCGGTACATTGGCCCCGCCCAGCATCTGGAAGCCTTGCCCATCCGGGGGCGGCCTCAGTGGAGGTTGGGTGGCCCAGCCGCGACGCGTTGGTGTACCGACCACGCCGCGTGTCGGTGTCCCGACCGCGACGCGTATCGATGCGCCGACCGCGACGCGTGTCGGTGCAAAGTAGTTTCTAAGCCAGATGAAAGCCTTGCAGGATGTGAACCGCTGCTAAATAGGTGGCTAAACGCGACATGTTCAAATGTCAACAGCCCGACAACAGGCGGACGTCGCTGGGTAACGGGCAGGTTTCAGGCTTACAATGCGAGCGATTTGGGTTGTCAAGAGGGTGCAGTATGAAATGACAACTTATCAACCTGTTGTCGGTGCCTCAGTTTGCCTGAGTGGATTGGATGGAATAGCACGCACTAAAGTGTTGCCCGAATATTGGTTTATTCGAATATTCAAAGAAGTGAATTATCCGAGTTATTCGAATAATCGAATATTCAAAGAAGTGGAATATTCGGTTTATTCGAATAATCGAATATTCGAAGTGGATTATTCGAATTATTCGTTTATTCGAATATTCAAAAAAATTATTCTTTCCAACAGTCTAGTGCGATGTGGCTGCCTTTTTACACCTATGAGGAGAAGCTCTATGTGGATGATAAGAACAAGAAGACGAGCAGTGGCTTTGACTGCAGTAGAAGTTTGGGTCATTTAGGCAGAAAACCCAAACTAGGGCTCACGACTAACCCAGAGGATAGTACCGAGTTCAATAAGCTGTTTCGGATGGGCTCAGGATGAATCGGGGTTGCGAAATTTCGCAACGGGGGGAGGGGGGGGGTTGCAAAATTTCGAACCAAAAATGTAAATTTGGTGAGTATACCCCAGAACTTCTCGCTATTTTTGATCACCTAGGGGGATCGTAGCATCGCTCAGGTTTAGGACGCTAAAGCCCGACTAATGAATGAATTTTCGACATCTGAATGTTTTAGTGATCAAATATATTGATCATTTCGGTTTTACGAACGACCCGAATATTTAAAAAACTGTATACTCCGGTTCCATGAACAAATCGTGTCTCGGGGGAGGGGGGGGATAGCGAAAATGTCGGATTTTCGAAAAACAATTTTGATGGTGGGGGGTGGCTCTGATTTCGAAAAACTACGCAACGCCCCGCTTGACCCTGGATGGACCTTGCTAGTGGGAAATTCTTCAACTCCAAGAGCGCTGGAGATTTATCTAGGTTACGGGAACGTTTCTTGATACCTCTGCGATTGTTCTTTTTTTGGATTTTGTTTATTTCTATTGTGTGAATGAACACGGGTTTGCTCGTGAAATGGAGCAGAGCCGATACTCACCAAACTCAGCTTCCTCATTGTGTTCATTGTGTTCATCATGGTCATGACCGTAATGACCCTGCCGTGATCGAGTACCGTGACCACCTCGAGAGCCGCTGCCATGTCCATGTCCCACGCGGTGATCAACTTGTGTCCATCCTCCTCGACCTCCTCCTCGCCCGCCACGACCACCTCGATCTCCGCCCGATCGTTGTGATGCTACATCGATTTTTAGAGGGCGTCCGCCATATTCCTACGAAATTCAAAAATGAGAAAAAGAAAGTACTCATGGCATTCCATCTAAAAGCCGCCACTCCGGCCTGAGGAACAAAATCATTTGACTGATGGTCTCTATGGCCGTAGTTATACACCAGCGGAATGAAGACGTCCCGCGATGACATTGCCGCCAATTGTCGCGCGGATCAGGAACTCGTCTGAAATTTTGCGTCTTCGACGTCTTTGACGCAATATTGCGAACCAAAAATTCCTGGGCGTTTCAATTGTATTTTATTGACATTTCACGCTTCTATCACTTGCTTATTGCGAAAAGTCAGATATTTGCTAGGAATGGCCAGTTTCGCCTCAACTACCGGGAGCGATTGGCACGCCTTGGCTGCAGTTCGCTGCAGTTGAGGCGGGTCATCTACGATCAGAATTTTCTTTTTAAGGTCATCATGGGCTATCTTGACATCGAAACTAAAGAGATTATAGCTTTTTCGGGGTTTAACGATAGAACCAGAGGTCACCAATTTAGACTTTTCACAGGAATCGTTCACTATCAACAGTTTCTTGAGTCCTTTTTGGTGCGTTCAGCAAAAGTTTGGAACGATTTGCCAACTGAGCTAGTTATGTCATCAACTCCAGGAAATTTCAACAGAGGACTTGAAGTTCATCTCAAAAGGATGGGTTGCTTCTAAAAACTAACTTTTCGGCCTAGCTCTGCTACTAACAATATTTCTTTTCAGACCGCATTGCTTCCTCTTGTTGTCCTTCGAAGTAACATTATAATTAACGTTCACTATGCATTTCCTAATTCCTAACTAATTCTATCTATCACTTTTTTGGCGGAGATGTCTCTAACGTAATAACATAACGGTTTCCTCATACTTATCTGAAATGAACGTCGACTGTGTCACATTTCTGGATCTAGTTTTTTTTTCTGTTTCTTGAAGTCCCGATTGTGGCCTTGCCTCTGATCTGCTTCTACTACTTATATCTTGTTTACGTGCATATTTCTGATTAACTCGTTTTCCACAAATCACCTAGTTTCACCCAGCCTGAGATGCAGACACGTGGGTCTTGGTGGTATTGGTGGGCCTACGAAGTTGGTACCCGGAGCCGTTTATTACTTTACTCGACTTGCAGTGTTGGCCTCCCACTGCCCTTCGCCACCATACGCTCCCACTTAACCCACCCCATTTTATGATTGTTAACTTGATCTTTTTCCTAACCTGTATCTTTGAAAATCTGTTTTACTATCTTTGCTGTATTTCTTTTCTATGTCGGTGTGTTCCTATTAACATACGATCCCTAAATCGATGTCATTGTTCAGTAACCGATAAACTAATTAATTAATAAAATCTATTGCTCCTGCCACAGCAGTGCTCGTTATGTCGTTTTGGTGGCATTTTAACGAGTTAAGATCTGAAAAATAATCAGCTGATGGAAATTGGCAAATTTCCAACGGGATAGGTCCCGCAAGGATACAGTATACAGTGCCGCGGCGTGTATAACTGCTTAGTGCGGGCTTCCGGTGCGTTTGCCTGGGACAACTCTTCTTTTCGGCATGCCTCAGCACACTTAGGACGCGTATAAGTGGTAGTTGTCTTGCTATTTCCACAGCGTCCCGCTGGTGTATCACTACGGCCTATACCCACGCGTGGGACGTTGCCGCGTCACGGCTTCTAGATTGAACACCTACGATGTGCTGATTGGACACCCCACCAGTAAAAATACAAGCAACATACATTGGAGGCACTAAAAGGATACAGGAAATATTGAGAAAAAAAAAGAAACCTCACCACTCCATTCCATTCTAGTACTCTCGATAGCTCCTCGGCACTACCGAACTCCACGTAGGCGAAACCCTTGAATTTATCCGTCTCGCGGTCTCGAACCATCCGAATTTGGAACAATTGTATCTGAAATAATACATCTCATTTTCTATATTCTGCAAGAGGCGAAAAACTATGACCAAACCATTTAAAAGGCACTAGGCGTGATGTGTAACAGTAACTTATATCATAATGTTTAAGAATTCACTTTACAAAACACAATTTGCAAATCAAAAAATAGCCTGCTATATAATCCTGAGGTAACTAGACACCTAGGGCGGTACTGAGAATCATGGTAGAGCGCCTCATCACCGTTTTTGGACAACTCTGCACGTCGTTGTCCCATCCCTCGCACACTTCCTCCTGGGTGCGGGAAGGGGGGGACGCCGCGCGCGGCGATGACAAGCGACGCGTGTTGCGTCGCAGCGTGCCACTTTCGATTCATCGATGCACCGTGGGTTAACACAAACAAAATGACTGCATTCTAGTTTAAGAGCGGTCTTGGGATGCCAGGACATCGCATCTCATTGATAATAGCCCAGACATATGGCATTCGTAGTGATTCCTATTAGAACTTAAAATATTCACAGAAATCAGGCGCAAAAGAAGTCATTTTATGTTACTGATAGACACTCGCTTCTATGAACCTCATTTATGTTAAGTTCTTGCACTGAACATATCATATGAGTGTTTCCGAACATCTCGTTGAAAGAAAATGACTCAATCAACGCTTGCTGGTACGCCGCGACGCGACACGCAACGCATGCTCCCAGCCGCGCGCGGCGTACCACCTGGCCGCCGCCCCTTCCTCCTCCGCTTAGCGCGCTTGCGCCAGTTCTGACGAGCCACCTCGATAATTAACACCGCTTCTGTAGTGAATGAAGGGCTTAAAAAACAGTTCCACTCAATCACAAATGCTCAAAAGAGACTCAGAAATAATTTCCGAAACTATAAGAATTTCAGGTCAGGGTTAACCTATACATTCAAGTTTCGAGATTACGGTCTCCAAATGGGCCGATTCAAAAAGCAATCGTGAGAAGATTTGAAAGCATGACAGTCTCGTCTTGCCCAGATACTGTCCATATCAAAGTGAAATTCCGGTCCGCTGTTGCAGACAACTGCTGATGCCGCACGCGGCTCAGAGATAATCGTGATAAGACCAAAACTAATCCTGACAGGGCCCAGCACGGTTGTATAATTCCTCAACGGGTGGGGAGAAGGGGGAGGGGCGTGAAAACTTTGCTCTAGAAGGTTTCATATGGTGTCGTCAGAATTTTGGCCCCAAACGGAAATTTAGGGAGTTTCGTGAGAAAAATTCGAGAATTTCGGTAATCAAGAGAAGGGACCCATAGCTTTGCTGATCTCCGACAATACGACCTGCTTGACGCTAAATCGTGACAGGACTTCGTGATCCCAGCAAGATTACCTCAAGCTGCAACAGGGAGCCTGCAACTGCGGACCTGAATTTCACCCTGGCCTAGATAGTAGTCGGAACAAAAAGTGCATGAACCACGTGACACCCGAGGATTTGGCGGTGACGTAGGGATGGATTTACAGAACTGTGACTACGTATTTTGGAGGCTACAGTCACACGCATTTTTCATGCGAATATCTCCATAAGCTCTACAGGAGAGGCCCACAATTTTTTAGACGTATCTCCACCGAAATAATAGTCGACCACCCCTTTGATCACAACAAAGCATAATCAGACACTTCTGGGATCAAAGACCCGCACAATTTTCTGCTTTTGGTAATCCTCGCCGTTTTACTGTTTACCTAAAGAATGGCAACATTCCACGAAGAGAATAAAAACAGCTCGTAAAGCGGAAATATGTGTTTATTCAAGATCAAAAGACCTGTCTGCGGTGAAGGATCATCAAGAGATAACTCAATCCCACGAAAATCCCCAAGGAAATAAAAGTTTTGGTTTTAGATTCACCAGACTATCGTGAAGAGAATCTTCTCTGAACACCGTTTGAAATGAACGTCTGAGAGGTTGAGCGATACCAATGATTTTTTCTAGCACTGCAATTCCCAGCTGGACGCATGATGCTCTTCCGATCGCGCTACGGCTAGTTGGTCGCGCAAAACACCGTGTTTCCGGCGCCGTAGTACATTCCCTAAACCAGTATACTTTTTTGCAGATCCCTTACCTGCGAAATACTCCATCTGAGAATGTTTCGGTTTCGATTTGCATTGAAGATGCGAAAAAATGCTCCATCAGATGAGAAAAAGCAAAACAGCAAATGAATTGCGATGAGCCCTTACTACTCGGTTTTCGAGTTTCTCAACGTTATTCTTATTTGTTCAAGTGTTTTCTGTTTTCAATCAAATTATGATAACCACCTCCAAAAAAAAACAAACAAACTAGTGCTTGAGATCAATTGCAGGCAAAAGGGTTTAGGGAATCCACCGAGTTCACCACGAAAAAATTTCAGAACAAGAAGTGATCTCGTAAGATATCTTTCATAATCCCCACCGCAAGCGTAGCACGCGCTTGACGAGCGGTGGACAATGAAACTCACGGCGCGGCACGTGCGCGCCGCCAATCCAGCGCCTCCTAATCAGCCATGCCGGTGTTACCATTCATATCATAACTCGATTCTCAGTTTCAGTCCACTCTTACATCTATAATTCTAAGCTTATCCTGCGCTACCGCGAGTGTAAAATACGAGCCTGGAATTTCTGCGTCACGGCACAGTTGAGGCCCAACTTTGCAACGCACCGACATGGCGGAGCCTCCTAGGGCGGTGGCCAGATGGTACGCCGCGCGCGGCAAGGAGCATGCGCTGCGTGTCGCGTCGCGAAATAACATCGGAATGGAACCGGAAGAGACTTTGCGTTCACTGTTGCAGGTTGGCGCAAACTCGGTGCCCTATGCTATAACATAGGTGCACCGAGCTTGCGCCAACCTCTAATGAGGAACGCAGTTTCTCCAGGATCCACGCCGATGTTACTACCACGCGTTGATTGGGTCATTTCCCTTCAACGATATGTTTGCAGACTCGCCTACCACTTATATGATAGGATCAGTGAAAGAAGTTAACAGAAATAAGGTGCATAGAAGCCAACATCTATCGGTGACTTGAGAGTGACTTCTTCTGCAACTTGTATTCTGTGAATATAGTAAGTTCTAATGGAGATCAATAAGAAGTCAAATTTCTGGGTTATATACAATAAGATCGAATGTCCTAGCACCCAAAGACTGCCCTCAAGCTGGAATGCAGTCACTTCATTCTCGTTGACTCCACGGTGGTACCCCGCGACGCAACACGCGTCACGTGTCCTCGCCGAGCGCAGCGTACCATCCACCACGCATACAGCCTCCTGAGATTCCATAGTTGCTTTCCACACGGTGAAGTTTCATAGCCCACCGCCCTCCCCGCGCGTGCCGCGCTTGCGGTGTAGAGTATGAAAGACGCATAAGCAGAAGAAAGACATATTGATTTCAGTCATTTCATCGGCACTCTTATGGCTCCAATAACTCCACAACAGCTTGAAAACAGCAAAGTTACGAACGTTAAGGCTAGTTTTTTTTCTGGAACGTACTTAGTTATCACGGCTGACACAGCCTACCTGTGCATCTGTAAATCCAACGTGTTGCAATATCTGCTCGATATCACCTTGAACTCCATCGAAGGGAAGATTTCCGATAAACGCCTATTGAAAAAAGAATCATTGGTCGACAATAAGGAAAAACTACATGTCACATAATATATGTGAAATATGAGTGGTCACCTTGAAAGGCCCATTCTGGACGGAATCCATTGTTGCGAAACACTCTACTTTCCGAAACTGAACACAGAATCCTGAAAAAGAAAGTTTAGACATCCTCAAGTTTGTCAGAAGAGAATTTCATTTTTTTGGCAAAACGGAAGCTGATACTCTTCATCTCTCAAATCTATGTCCGCGGGTTGACACTATCTGCTATACCACGCGCTAAGGTGTACAAAAGCGCGCTAAACTATCTGTCGGACAGACAGGCAGACAGACAGACAGAGGGTGAAAGAGGCGGGAGAGAGACAGGCAAAGACAGACAGACACAAACATACAGACAGACAGAAGAGGCATGGAGGGGAGGGAGGGAGGGAGGGAGGGAGGAGGGAGGAGGGAGGGAGGGAGGGATGCAGGGAGGGAGGGAGGGAGGGAGGGAGGGAGGACAGACAGAAGAGAGAAAGGCATGAAGGGAGGGAGGGAGGGAGGACTGCCTGTCTAACAGACCGGCAGACACAAAAAGGCAGACAGACAGAGAGAAGGAAGAATGAGAAAGCCTCCCTCCCTCCTTCGCTCCCTCCCTGCTCTTGGCCGATTTAAATTACTTGCGAATCGTCTTGGCCAAGTTACTTACATGTAACATATAGGATGCGCTCTACTGTCGATAGGCTACGGGGTAACTGAAATGGCCCGAGATAAGTTGCAGTAACTTACATAGGCTTAGATACTTTACAAATAACTTGTTTTCATTTTTCTGAGTAGGGGTCTAGGGTGAACGCGATCTAGCGACTAACGCCTTCGACATAAAGGAAAAGGCGATCGAGCGAGCAATGATGAGGGATGAGGCGCGCTACGCAAAGCGGTCGCGGTCAAACTGCGTAGCGCTCTTCACCCCTCATCATAGCTCGCTCGCTCGCACCTTTGCCACTATGCCAAGGCCCTAAAGCCTCTTTCAGAGTTCGATCGCCGTGCGACGCGATGGGATGATAATCATGAGCATTGATCGAGATCGCGTCGCACGTCAATCTGCATTCAGAACATGTCATCGTGGCGATCGGCGATCGCACTCTTACAGAGGCCTAAGTGAACGTCTGCAGCTCATATTTTCCTATACTGGTGTCCCAAGCCACAGAAACTCAGACGCTCACGTCTTAAGCAGCAATCAGCGCCCGGATGAGAAGAATTTATCATTCCACAAACCGCCTTTTCGCGCATTTGTCGCGTCTCTCATCAGATTTCAGATACCCGAGGATAAACTTTTCACGTTAGAACTTAATGAATCAGAATTACACACCGCGTCAGAATATTCCAATGACTAAATTGGTCGAAAGAGGTTCTGAAACTTCGGCCAGAAACGGCATTTGGTTGAGCTAAAGATGAAAATTAGAAGCTTTCCCGCTTTTCACAGCAAAATTACTCTTCTCTTCTTCTTTGCAGCCACAGAGGGGTTCTGTCATAGGTTCAGAAACTCGGCCACTAGCACTGGGTTCGTCCACAGATCCATTGTCGTCAATGTAGTCAGTCTCTTCGGGCAATTGAACAGGTGCGCAGTAGTATGCCCTTGACTACTGCAATCAGGACACTCGTCAGGTTTGCTGTTGTCAATCCTATGCAAGTATGACATAAGCATGGGGGAGTGTCCACAGCGTAACGATGCAAGGGTGCACCTGGCACGCCTGCCAAGTTCCATCTCTGTCTCGGAGACCTTTGGAGGTGCGACTCCCAGGATGGGGTTTATGGCAACTCTGCTCAAGTGTTCGTTCACGAATCGGGTATGCTCCGCGCGCAAGAGACGGAGGCGTTCTTGTTGTGCTTCAGTCCATCTCTGCACATCTACTTTCGACAGACATCAGCGGAAGGCTTTCTGATACATCTCTCCCACCGGGTTTAGTACTCTTCGCGAAGGATGATTCGGCTGCTTCACGATGTTAATGTACATTTGTTGCGCCTGAGTTGGCAGTGGTCTCTAACTGGCAATATGCGAGCTTCGGCATGTAAGTGCTCTATTGGAGAGCTTTTGGAACAGCCTGTTGCAATTCGCAGAGCACAATTTTGGACGCGCTGCAGCTTGGACCAAGAGGTGTCCGACACGATGTGCTGCCAGACTGGCGCAGCATACTCCAAGGCGGGTTGCACAATAGCCTTATACGTGGTCAGGATCGTTTCTTTATTGCATCCCCAGGACGTTCCACCGAGAGCACGCAGGACGTTGAGTCTTGTTTTCACTGTGGCTTGCTTCTGCTCCAGTGTTTTATGAAACTTCAACGAAGGATCCAACACGAGTCCAAGCAGCTTGGGAATCGGGTGGCCTGCAATTGAGTTTCGTCCCATTTCACCATAGGATGGGCACTGTGCTCTGCATTATCAGTGGAAAAGACGGTGACGGACGATTTGGAGGCAGAGACTGTGAGCATTTTGCGACCGAAGAAACATTTCAACTCGATCAAGTAGTCATTGATCTTACTGGTGGCTACCTTAATGTCGCGATCTCGGCACAGAATAGTAATATCATCCGCGTATGCAACGACCTTGATGTCTTGAGGGGGAACGGGCAGATCTTCTAGATATAAACTGAAAAGTGCAGGCGATAAAACTCCTGCTTGAGGGACACCTGCGGCGATGGGGATGCTATTGGAAACATGTCCCTGGAATAGCACATTTGCCCGACGTCCTTTAGTGAAGGCAGTTATCCACCGCTTCTGCCATGGCTTGATGGTAGACTTCAACAGACTCTCTGATAGTAGGCCTAGATTGACAGTGTCAAATGCCTTTGTTAAGTCGAGGGCCACACCAACAGTACGTTGGGGTTTGATGGCATTGAAGCCGTCCAGCACATAGCTCACAATTTCCAACAAGGCCGTAGTGGTGGAATGTAATTTACGGAAACCATGTTGGTGCTGCTGTAGGCTGTTATGCTCGGCAAGATCCTTCACAACCAGTCTTTCGGCAATTTTGGCGATGGGTGAGAGCAGACTGATCGGCCGGTACCCTTTAGCCGTGGATGGTGACTTTCCCGGCTTCGGCAGTGGAATAACACGAGCCACTTTCCAATTTTGGGGTAAAATACATGTACGAAACGATGTATTTATGACGTCAGCAATAAGGGCAGTAGTTCACTGGGCAGTCTCTTCAGGACTGCAGGGCTCAAACCGTCTGGCCCTAATGCCTTCGAGTTGCTCATCTCCTTTATCGCCTTCTCGACCTGTGCAGGCGTGACTGCATCATCTACATCCATGAGAGGCAACTTACAGAGTTCCCGTACAGTTATTCTGTTCTGTTTATCTCTTTTGGTTCTAGTGATGAAAAAATGCTTCCCAAGAGCATTTGCGGCCTCCTTCCTGATTTGAAGACTCCATCTTCAAACTCGATCGTGGAATTGTTGGCGGAGGTGAACTTTCCGGAGATCCTTTTCAAGGCCTTCCACGTTGCTGCTGCATCATTTCTGAAGTTCATCTTCAGTGAACTTTTCCCAAGTTTCCTTCTTGTGCCTGTCAAGGTCGTTCCTGATCTCATCATCCAGCGCAGCTATGTCTGGGTCAAGATGATTTGCGGCTCTCTTTGCGTCCCTTGTCCTTATCTTCTGCAGTGTTTCCCTGGTGACATTGGGAAAGAAGGTCTTAACGCGGCCTTCAGGGATCGCAGCTTTCATAGCCTTCAAGATAGCATCAGATAGGTGGCGCTCCTTCTGGTGTACATCGCCATTCCATGGATAATCAGCCGCTTGGCGGAGCGCTACCTCCTTGAACAGGCTCCAGTCTGCAAGGCCTAAATTAAGATAAGAACGATGACGAACACCTGTATAGGGAGCAAGAGAGTTAGAGAGATCAATATCGGCAAAGACAGGGATGTGATCGCTGGAAAGAGTTGAGGATGTCCACCAAGAGCAGGCACTAGGGACATTGGAAGAGAGGAGGGAGATGTCTGGGCTAGATGATCGGCCGTTGGCAGGGAGACGAGTGGGCTGGCCATCGTTTAAGATAACCAGATCGCACTCCTCCGCCCATTCTTCGACGTCACCTCCTCTAGCATCAGAATCAAGCGACGAGCAGAACGTGTGCGCATTGAAGTCACCCGCAAAGACAATTGAGGGAGAAAGGAGCAGTCATACAGCTGCTTGAGAAGGGGATAGATTGTATGTTGAGGGACAAGAGGAAGAAGGAGGTATATATATATTAAAAAGAGAAAGTGGTGTTTTAAGAGGTAGATGGATGGGGATGTACTCGAGAGTGCCATCCACTGGAGTGTTTGGAATAATGTGAGAGGGAAGTGAGGACAGAACAAAAGTAGAGACTCCGCCTCCTTGAGATGAACTGGGAGTATGATATGCAGTATAGCCCGGGATGTTTGGATGTCTAGAGGTAGCAGAGGGAGAGAGGTTGGTCTCCTGGACCATGATAACATCCGGGTGATGGGTACGGGGAAAGAGGGATAATTCAGCAAACTTGGTCCGAAGGCCGATTAGATTGATGTGTACAATAGATAGGGGCGGTTGGTAGATGAGGAATTTGAGTTACTGGAGGCGGAGCACACAATACAACGAAAGGAAGAATCGTGGTGCCTCACAGAACTGAGACCCGAACAAGAGAAGTGCCCCCACCTTTCGCATCCAAAACATTGGACGCTGGTTCCATACCAATTGACATCTCTGCCGCATGTGGCACATGGGTACTTCTTCTTCTTCGCGGGTCCTGGATTCCTTTCGACGCCGGCCATTTGTAGAAGAATCCTCAGGAGAGCTGCAGCCAGCCAGCACCTCTCCCATGACAAAAACCCTCTCCGCAAAATTACTGCAAGCTACGGAACACGTATCGTACTAGGTCGGTGTTACAGATTCTGAAACACTTCGCCCAAAGTTTTTACTTCAGGGATTACATGTTGTTTTCACAATTCGAATTCCAAATACTACAGTGGGAATCCAAAAAAAAGCGCGAAACTGAGAAAAGGGAATGAATGGCTAAGCAGGACAATCTGTCGCTATTAGAGTGAATAGAATTCATGGCTGATTACTCCACGAACATAAGGGATCGGATAGATATAGTAATGGAAAAGAGGAAGATGAAAAGAACAACTGGAAACAAGAGAAACATTTGAAAAAAAAGAGAAAATGCGGCAACTCCAAAAGCGGCGTAAGTTAGGGTGCTGCGTCCGTAGAATCTCTGCTAGGAACAGAGCATTCGACGCCAATTATGAAACGTGCACCTAATTTAGATACTAAAAGCCTGTGGGGAAAGCATAATCCTCACTTCAATACTATAAGTAGCATCGGCTATATGCCAAAATCCATAAGAAGGGGACAGTTGTAATTTTTTGGCATGGGCGACTTCTTTTCGACCCCCTCCCCAAAATCGGAACCAGCTCCCTATTTTTCTAAAACCTAGAATTAGACATGGCTTAGGAAAAATTGAATTTTCGGAACGTCATTACCTAATATAGCTATCAAATTACGTTCAATAAGACCGGCCGCTTTGGATTTATCCTCGCAGAACTACTGTCGGCGCTGGTTAAAAGAATCTACCACGACGTTGAGCGGTTGGCGCGACGTCGCGCTTGAGCATTAGATCTAGCCTGTCATCAACTTGACACAACAATGTGATCATCTCTTCGTTGCTATGAAGGTTGCAATGATCGTTCGTGTCCTTTCACTAGGGAGCCGCGATGCGTCCCTATCCGAACCAAAGACCGGTCCGCAGTTGCAGAGAACCGTTACTGTGCCGCACGCAGCTCGATGATAATCGTGCTGCAACCACGGAGTTCCAGCGCGATCAACCTGTTTTACTTCTTGGTTACCTTTGATCTGCGTGCTGCAACAGTAGTTGTATCCAGATGCGGACAGATATGTCATTCTGATAAGGAAAGCACCGGTTAACTTCCTCGCAAGCGGAAGTTGTGCGGAACGAGGGTAGAGACAGCGCAAGAGTAGGATTGAGAAAGAAAAGCTGCACACTCACGCAACAAGCACACGAGTACATTCCTTTCGGAAACAATGTACCGTCTCATTGGAACCAAATTCCAGTCCGCGGTTGCGGACAACCACTTTTGCAGCCTGCAGCCAGAAGATAACCGTTCTGGGACTCCATGGCCTTACACTATGATAAACTGTGGTCCCGGCATGATTTCGCATTTACTTCGTGTAACT